>PNEQ01026678.1:0-143149 GCA_003012365.1 Medauroidea extradentata | reverse complement strand
CTTAATTTACGAAAATCACAGCCATAGAATAGTGTGCATTGAACACCAGCTACTGGAATGAAAATAAACTTTCGCCCGCAGGTTAACCAACTTGAGTACTCACTGGGGTGTGTTCCATCGCATATCAGTATATAAGGAACAGGAAACAAAACTGTTATACAAGGCAGTGATAATTCAATATCGGAACACAGTTTGTACTTTGTACCACTACTGGTATTCATATATTCCATGGTGCGTTTATCTATGGTTGTAGTACGTTGACGTTTGTTGTTATTATTGACGTCTATTTTTTTAGTGAGTGTAAGTTCAGTTTTAGCGATGTCGCACAAAAGTAGTTTCGTGTGGAAGTATTTTAAACTTCCTCATAAAGACAGTGCGAAAGCAACGTGCTTGTTTTGCGGTGCAAGTATATCTCGTGGTGGTACGAACAGCCGAGGGTTTACAACCACAAATTTATCTAGGCATCTTCGTTCATTCCACCACAACAGAATTTCACAAAGTGAAACTTTACCATGTCCCACATCTGCTTCAACCAAATTTGCCGATCATTCATTAACATTTTATTTACTTGTGTTTATTAAGTAAGCTTTGTTTTTAGTTCTTAATTTGCCTGATCAGCAATGATCGGCGCCGATCATCGGCGCAAATGATCGGTATCGGAATGATCGGCAAATTTGGTGATCGGCCCAGCCCTAATTTTTTTTTAACTAACCGTAAGGGTTAATCTTTTCAGTAGGAGGGTGATCGCCCCTCTTGCTCCCCCATAGTCGGCACCTATGCACACATGCATGCACACACGAGTATATGCACACACACACATTCACACACATATGCACATACATGCTTAAACACGTGCCCACACCTATACATTGTGACTATCTATTTTCGTACACCAAAGATTACCAACATTGACTAAATGTCTGCACTTTTTAGCAGGACTGTAGGCAAATATTCAACTGGTATATAGTAAGGATTTCTTAGAAAACTCATCAGATGTTTTTTATCATATTATTGTTCAAAATAAGATTCAACACATGCACGAGTGGTAAACTATGGCATTTTGTACATTCACTGTGATCTCTTGGATTGCACAACTGTTAGATCATTCTACATAACAAGTATAAGACAGAAGCCTATTATATTATTTTGTTATGTTCTCTCCAATTGGAGAAACATTATCGAGGTTTTGTTATATTTCATAAGAAAAAAAAATATATATATAAATATAAATTGTCAAATATATTGTGGTTGTGGTCATTTATTTCACTGAAAAACTGAAACAGTTAACAGTAACTATAGAAAACTGCCCTTGTTGGCAAGAAATAACATGATATATCAAAATAGCTAACATTACTCTATTGTTAACTATTGTTGATCTGTAGCTAAAGAATGCATTACACTTATATTGTATATTTGAAATAGTCATATCTGGCAAGAAACGTCTAACAGTATTTCATTATCTTAAATGTGTTTGAAATGAAAATTTTAATTTAATTGGATCTTCTCTGTTGCAACTTAACGCAAAAGTATAATTTTTTGTGTATATGTTTTGTTTCAGGTCATCACTTGAAGCTCCTTTACTTCAACAGGCTGCATTCGATGAGCTTGTGTATGAAGTTGATGTTACAAGAAATGTAGCAGCATGTCATACACAAGATGATCAGCATGGTGACCTGAATAAAGAATTACATAGGAAGCTGAGTTTGCCTGTAAAGTTGATTGCCTTTTTAAAGACTATTTTTGTATTTTCAGTTTGTGGTTACTGTGACTAGTCTGATAAGTAACCAATTCTGAATTTATTTGTGTTTAAATCATTGGCCAGGAGTTATTTATTTTATAACATTAAAAAAATGGTTCACCTTAGACTTGCATAGCAAGGGTAATGTATTATTTTAAACACACACTTACGTGAATTGTGTTAGGTAGTTCCAAAATTTCCATGAAAACATTGACTTGATGTAGGTTGTGTTGGGAACAACCACAAAATAATTAGAGCACTAGATTTTTAAGTCGTTGTAGGTTTTAGTGCCTTTTTACAATATTTAAAAATTCTAGTGAAATATGTTGATTGAGTTAATAAAAATAAACATGAAATAAAAATAATAATCAGCGATTACCGTTGCTTTATACAGAGAGCCAGATTGATGATGTCACTTCAGAAATGGTCTGGCAGTTTCTGCTGGTGTCCATTCTCGGCAAAGAGAGTATTGTTACTGGAGACATTCTGTTTTATTTCTTTACCAAACTGCATAAAAAAAAACTTTAAGTTGTGCAAAACTACCTTACCGTATGCACAGTAACTCTAGTTTGCTGTTTCTGAATTATTACTTCTCAGTCTTATAATACTTCACTACACTTTAACTGTTTCACATTGAGATGATTAATTTATTATTGTTTTTGTAATTGAATATAATATAATTATTATTATTTGCTGAAACATTGTGAATGTAACTTGTTACTGACACATTATGCATAAACGTGTGAGTGATAATTTGTTCCAAAGAGCTTACTGTTTCAAATTAATATTCTGATCAATAATTGAAATGAGCAGTCGTAGGACAGTTACTGAAGAATTGTAATTTGGCACAATTACTAGTACTTACAAGGAAATGTAATTTATTATAGATGTTACTTACGTATTTCAAAAGTAATTAAATACAAACACAAGTAAGTTACAATAACTTAGAAACATTTAGATTGCATGTTGCCATATTTTCAGAGAGCATAGTTAATAAACTTTAAGAACCTTGTATTGTGCTTCATGCTGTAATTGATCATGTCTTCTGAAAGTTTGCAATGCCTCAAGAGCTTCAATCAGATAAAAGAAAAACTTTGAAGCTGTATGGTTTCATGAAGTAACGCTGATTTTCAGAATATAGAAGACTTGAACTATAGCCTAGCGTTCTTAGTTTGGACCATTACTTATCAATGTTTGTCTCAAACAAAATGTTTGGTACACAAGGTGTCGTTATTTCCCCTGGTTTATCTTTCGACGATGCATAAGTCAACAAGGTTAACTCTTTTAAAAATGGTATTTTGGAAAAAGGGTATAAACATGCATTTCTGTGCGACATTGTGTTTGGACATACAGTGGAATAACAAGGAACCTCACCAGCTTGTCAAGATATATTAATTTTGTCAGCCTATCCTTAAAATTAAGAGTGACAAGATGAATACATGCTATAGCAGGAGGTTAGATAATGGCTTTGCAGTGGGACAACTAGTTTGGCTGCACAACCAACAAAGGACAAAATGCTATTGTCCAAATCTGCGAAAGTGCTGGGAAGGTCGTTACAGGATTCTGAAAAAAAATATTAATTGTGTGATGTTGTGTTTGCTGTCATGGTTCAAAGGCAAACCTCTGGGCGGTCCACATTGGCTGCCTGGTTCTCTATGAAATACCATCTTTTTCTAAATCTGTCTGTGACAAACAGATTTAAGAAGATTGCTGTGTAATGAGCAAGGCAACAAATGCTTAGATTATGGCGGGAACTCAAAATGTGGTGGCTTGCTGCACTTACCTCCACAACCCTAGCTGGGCATGTGACTTGTTTACTTCCCAAGCAGCAACATTGCAACTGATACTCCAGTAGCATAACAAAGGAGAAGTAATATTTCATACCACCTACCAAGGATGATGAAATGTTCAATACAAGCGCATTGGAGTTGCTCTCTATCTGGTCACTTAGGGAGTGACATAATAATGGCCTGGTGAGTTCTTAAGTGTAATTCTATACAATTTCATGTGTTTTTTAAAATGGTTTGAGTGCCAAGTTTTAACAATTGCCGAAGGATCTTGAGTGCCTTAACAGAGCAGCAAGAGACATAGATGGTGGCACATGAGGATAAGTGTAGATGTCGGGGCAACCTGCAACTGCACCTTTGGAGGAGATGATTTGGTGAAAGGCTGCAAATAAAATTAAGAAAGTGACAGTGCACAGTGAAGGACACACTAGAGTAAGTAGAGACTCGTAGGACTTCTGGAACAAATACATTGAAACTTTGAAATAGTAGGTCTGGGCTATGGACAGATATTATTTCTCTCAATGACATTTCTCTACATATGTATACAATCATTAGTTTCAACACATTTTTGAGATCTTCAGTCTTAATAACCCCTTATAACTTTATCAATATTATACATAAAAATTTTACTTTAAAGACATGACATATGCACCATAATTCTCACAAGTTTATTTTATTTAGTTTCTAATCTGTAAAAGTTATAAAAGGTATATTATTTATAGAAAAAAATAATGAGATCAAATCTGAACTAAAACAAGTTTGGTAAGAATAAGGTAAAATATTTCTCTTTTTGCAAAAATATTATAATTTATAATTTTTCTACTAAATCTGCTTTGATAAATACAGTAAACCCTCAATAACTTGGACCTCAATGTCCTGGACTTATGATAACTCGGACAGAATTTAAAAAAAAATTATTTCTTGGTTAAAAGACATACAAAAATAATTTCTGCTAGATTTAAATTTATCACATTATATTTTAGAACAGTATTAAACTTTATAACGTAGTCGTCCATCGCTACTTAGCCTTCAATAATCCCACAGTAAATATCTGGCAAGTTCCGTGTGGTAAAATGTTGCTAGCAAGGTGCGCGACGGGGGAGTAAAGATGTAACGCAGCAGGCCGACCTCTCACTTCTTTATCTTTCCTCCCTCTTCTCCCATCGAGCCAGTCATGCACGTGTGTCGTAAACAAACATTTCAGTGTGGTGCTTGTGAAACGAGGGTAACTATGGGTTACAATGACACATAAATGGAAAATTATTTTGTTCTGGTATGTTCAATAAATTCAGGGCTGCAAAACAAATTGTTCTGGACATTAAAAAAAAAAAATTAAAAATCACTGTTTTGCATTACAATGTAGAAAATTGATGAGACGGTTTTATGCCCCTTTAACAACAGTGTTTTCAAGAGCCGATGTGGGTGGTGAAAGAACAACACAACATCCATGCCCGAGCCGGGATTCAAACCCAAGGCCTTTCGCACAGTACACCGACGCCTGACTACGCTATGGAGGTCGGCATGATGTAGAAATAATTGTGACTTAGTCAATTTGATGGGATAAAAAAAGGGGTGGGGTGGCAAAAATGGAAATTTGCCCCGGGCCTCATATTCTCGTGTTTGAATAAATAATAAAAGATATGAGTTATTATTTAAGATGAATAGGCCTTTATAAAAATCCTAATAAACCTTGACGGTTGCTATGAAATGTATTTAAAAGTACGTGCTAATAAAAACGTCATTGATGTCCATTGCTGAGGCAAGAGCTATTACAGCGCAACCAACGTGTCAGAAGCGTGAATGCCTACAAGCGCACAGTGTCATCACTACAACTTAAAAAAAAAAGGGGGGGGGGGGAGAGGCTCAGATTTACTTTGCTACGGGCCTCATTAGATATTCTAGTGAAGTGACCCTGGGAAAAACCATTTCTCGTAGAAACATTTGAAATGATTGAATGATACGAATCTGGAGCAGACGGTAAACAGATGGTACATTCAGTAGAGTTCATGAGTGGTTGTTGTGAGAGGTGTAGAACTGCAAGACACAGCTGAAAACAAAGCACATTTAACTAAGCAAAACAGTAATTTAGACAGTTGTCCAGTACATTGCTATTCATGGTCTTAAATACACTGTTTTAAAAATTTTTGTGCCTTGCTTTTGGTTGTTTTTACTACCGTTTATGGTAACTCTGTAGAACATGATTTAAATTTTATTGCTTTATATGACAATTTGTGTAAGAATAAGACTGTAAATTACGTGTTCTATGATGCAATTTACATACATAAAATTAAATTTTAAAATTCATAGTGTTAAAATATGTTCACATGTGTCTGTACAGTGACCCAGAAGGATTGTTAATTACAGTACCGTTTTTATTCATGTATACGAGGAAAATTATTTTTGTAACTTTGTAGGAGGGTAGAGTAACTATCAGGTTAGCAGCTGGCTGCTGCCCCTACACTGTGACATACGGACGTAAGGTATTTTTCAATGTAAACATCTTGTGTGAGATGTGTGTAGTCACATGCGGCGTTTGTATTGCTGTTGTGATGAGACTGCACCGGTTGACCCCTGACTACTCCCGCTCGCAACCTCCCTAGCTAATTTTCAATGATTATTTCTTATCTGTCTCACACGTGCACTCACATTGGCTGTCGCCAGCCAGACGAAAACTTTTATGTGATAGAAGGGTGCCTTGGTGCCAGCTTCTCGCACAGAGATAAAATAAGGATCAGCCAGAAGTAGCATAAAAAAAATAAAGATCTGATTGCCCATATTGTTTGACATTCTTTTATAGTCCTCCACGTTAGTGTTAATTTTCCCACTGCATGGCGGCCCTCCCGTAACTTGATACGATAGTTACGTACAAAACAGTATTTATTGCAGCCTCTTTTGCTTGTAGAAATGATAGCGTACTAATTTCTTCGCGTTTCTTGTGATTAATGACTGATTACCCCACCTCCCCGGACGCCCCTCGATAACACGGACAAATCGGAACTCGGACAGCTTCTTCCCCCTTTAAATCCGTGTTATTGAGGGTTCACTGTATTCTTCGTATTTTTCAATTTGTGAGATGCAATTGCGAACGTGACTAATAGTGGATTAAAATATGTTAGCTCAGTGATGGATTTAAAAAAATTGGATTAAGTACGTTATTAAAGAGTTTATATTGATACAATTTTAAGGAAATTATGTTTAGCAAAATTAGTACTACAGCTGTGAACATAACTTAGAAATATCTGTAAACAGAAGTTCAACTGCTAGTTATATTTTTTTGATAATTTTGGCTTGAGAATTAAGCATTTACCTGACACTGAGTGGAAAGTATATGCAATTTACTACCAGAAATTTGGTTCAGGAATATTACAGATGATAACAAAATATTTTTTTTGTTTGAATTTTTCACAGTTACCTTTAAATGGTTTAATTTTCTTTACATTATGTGGTTATTTGTTTGCTAAATAGTGTTTGGGGAAAGGTAACCATTTGTCATAGTTGTTTTTATTACTAAGGATATAAGAACATTTTTAAGACATGTGCTACAAGCCTTGATGATTAGTAAAATTAATTTTGTTTACTAATTACAGTAGATTCTCGAATCGAGCACACCACATCAAACAGCAACATTGATCTAACTAAATTTTTCTCAGGACCCATCAAAATATATATAAATTTTAATTTTTAAAACATGATAAATTTATGCACAATGGAAGAAGTTGCAATTTATGGTTAAATAAAAGTATTCCATAGCAACAATGACATCTGTAATTACCATCCGTTAGTAAGCCGTAGCTATGAAATGTAGAGAGATATGCGAAAATACTTTTACTAGCTTTGTCTGTAATGCAGTAATATCACTGTACAGGTCTGCCTGGTTAGGCAGCACATGCGACATTGAAATGTATGACAAGTATGCCACACACTCTTTTTTCTTCTCCCTTTCGCACCCCAACAAAAAAAAAAAAAATTTGCTGTAAGAACATTTTAAAATATGGTTGTGAAATTGCAACTATAAGATAATGTAAAGGAAATAACTTTTTCAACGTATTAAAAATATTCTCGCAAGTTCACTCTGATCAAGTAATGGCAATGAAGTTACTATAAAGCGAAGCAGAAAAAAATTGTGATTTATTTCAGTAATGAAAATCACTGTGAAATATGATGAAAATATTCCCACCTCCACAACAATAAAGTAATGAAAAAACAATAAAAATAAAAAGTGATTGCTGATATACTTGCATACAATAAAATAAAGCCATGACAATTGAGATAAAATCATGCGAAGAAAATTGTGGTAAAAATGTATTAATCATTTACATTCCTGAGACCACTATGACAAAATAATGCATTTAAAGTAGCAATGAAAATGTATTAAATATATGCTTCTGAGTTCACAGTGATAAAATACTTCCAATAATAATATTTCCGTCAGACTACAGCAATAAAACATTGCGAAGACAAATGCAGTGAAATCTGATTAAAAATTGATTCCTGACTCACGAGTTCACACCAATATGTACATGTACAATATGCACACTAAAAATATGACACTGGAATTTTGTATTACATTCAGCAAGATATAAACACTTTGGTTTTAGTAGTTTTATCTAACATTTTCTATGTAAATAATAACTATTTATTTTTAATAATGCTTTGTAAACTTAAAGTAAAATGTTTGGCAGTGTTGTTGTGAACGTAACTAAGATACCACTTGATATTAAAGACCACTTTTTCATGCACATTTATGTGAACAAAGTTGTAAATGTATTTGCATTCATTAAATTAATAATTTGTAACACATAAAATTGGTAGAGACTTCATTGTAATTGTTCGAAAAGTGATAACTTTGCATTTTAATTAAATTTTTTGTACATTTGAAAAGAATAGGTTGACAGAAACAAAAAATGTTGCCTTTGTGTGCCATTCTTAAGGTATTGGTTCTTGTTGAAATAATTTTTATAATCTACTCAAACATTCATCAGTAAATCATGTCACTATGCAAACTGTCTAATGTATGGTAGGCAGTTTGTGTACCACATGGGCACAGTGCTTTGCACTTCCGTTCAGTTGGCATTCAGATCCTGCATGTCGTTTCATTGATGACACATTCACCAAGTGACAACTGTGAAATAATATCAATAGTAATAATGTTAATCATAAATAATCATACGATCATACTTCTAATTAACTTATGTCATTGACAAGGTTGTCTTTATAATTTTAATATTGATATATCATTCTTATTATTGATAACATTTCGTAGTTGTCACTTGTTGACTGTGTGATCACTTACACAATATACAGTACTGGTTAAAAAGTTTAAGACCACCATGTAAAGTCATCAGAAGACTCATAGGACCTAAAGTTTTGCCGTGATATTGATAAATTTTTCGAATATTCTTACAGGTATAAGAAAAGAATCCCCATAGATACAATTTGATGCTATGATTAGTAAAGAAGTTATGAAGTTTTGAATATTTTCTTGCAACCACAAAATTACTACATTTTGCGATATAAAAAAATTATATGGCCTATTCTATTGACGTTATTTCAACATTGAATTTTTATTGGTGTAGAAAAGTGTGCTATTTATTTTGCTCAAATCGAAAAAATTCTGAAAAATTTTTGGCAGAAAAGCTAGGCACATTTATCAAAAAACATTTTTTTAAGAATTTCCCTATGTTTTTTACGAAATTCAAAAAGTTAATAACTTTTCTGCCAAAATAGTTACCGGAACCTGCTTTCTTCATCCGCGTTTCTCATCTTCTGCTCAACCGGTGGCACTACATGCCCATTTTGTGTGCGTTCAGTGTTTGGAGCAATTTTCCACTGTTTGCAGCTCTTGTCAAGTTACAGCAATTACTTGACCTGTGTTTATAAACAATGGGTAAGCAAAGTGTGTCAGACAATTTTAAATGGAAATAATTGGTATGAGAAAATGTAAAAACCGACAGACAGGTAGCCCAGCTATTGAATGTAAGTAAGACGTCAATAGAATAGGCCATAAAAATTTTTTTTGTATCCCAAAATGTAATAATTTTGTGGTTGCCAGAAAATATTCAAAACTTCATAACTCCTTAACTAAGCATAGCATCTAATTGTATCTGTGGGGATTCTTTTCTTATACCTGTAAGAATATTCGAAAAAATTGTCATCTACATCGCGGCAAAACTTTAGGTCCTATGGGAAGTTTGATGATTTTACATGGTGGTCTTAAACTTTTGACCGGTACTGTACATGGTCTAAATGCCAATTGAACTAATGCGCAGAGCACTGCACATGTGTGGTAGACAAACGACCTACTGTACGTTACACAGGTTGCATAGTGACAGGTGTTATTATTTAATGATCGAAAAGATTACAAAAAGAATATCTACGAGTACAAATGCACTAAGTGTGTCGTACTAAGGTAATCTTTTTAGATCCTGTCAAGTTTTTCTTTCTTAAATTGTCAAAAAATTTTGATTAAAATGCTTAGTTACCACTTTTTGAACAATAACAATGAGACCTCTACCAATATTACCATATTTATACACACATTGCCCCCCCTCCCCTAAGTTTTCAAACTCAAATTTGGAAAAGCTAAAATATCACACATAGGCCCCCCTATGTGTATTTCACGAGAAATGAGAATGCTTATATCTGGTAACCATGTACCACGTGCTATCATATGAGTTAATTTTGTGTACCATATTTGCCCATGTACCCTGCGCAGCTTTTTTTTTCTCCTCAAAATTTGGATTACAAAAATGGGGGTGCATGGGGTTTACATGGATAATTTGTATTTGAAGTCCGCGTGCTACGTGGGTAGGTAACTGGCATGCGCGGAGACTAGACAACAGTGCGGTAGGCTAAGCACACACGCACATTGCCATTCAGGCGGAGGAATGCTGAGCTGGAGGTGCAATCGATAACTAGTCACGTGTTACGCAGCATTGTTCTCGGCGCGTAGCAGATAAGTGTTTTTGTAGGGACTCAGTACGTTAATATTTTGATAGTTCTTTGAGAAATCAAAATGTCAAAACGACGATTGCGGTTGTTTACAGTGAGTGAGAAGCTAAAAGTTATTAAGGAAGCAGAAGAAATAGTATATTGCACAGTATGTCATCACAGCATCGTGTATTAGAGATTCGGGCAAAATGAAAAACAAGGTACAGGATACTAGCAACGTCAACAGTTTGTCGTGACTAAACATTTTGGTCTACTTAGGCCGTATAATGCCAGTAATTTTATTTAACTTTGCGTATTTAGTGTTGTATCAACACATATTTATTACCGCCACTCTGAACAGAGTTTGAACACGTGGCACTAGTATGAATGCACACTTGCCAACAAAATGTGAAACGACAAGTCCAAAAACCAACTAAATGAACAGTTAGTGTAAACTGTAATAACAACATCATTACGTTGTACAAGAGTCCACATGAAGTAACGAAAGTGCGAACAAAGGACATGAGGCATGCAATGTGTCATGATATAACATTTGGAACATCATAAATATGTCATTGAAAAAAGAGGTTGCGAGAGGTACATGGGCGAATACGGTATTCAGCAAGCATAATATATTTACATTTTTTGAAACAAATTCATTCGCACAGAAGCCATGCAGACATGTTTACATTTTATAATGTAACGTGTGGCTCGTCAGATGCACGGGGCGCCAGCCTAACTCGAAACCACATGGTCTGGCGGCCTGTGGCTCGTCCAACCCGTGCTCTTCAACAGCTGATTGTTTACGTTTTTGATACACAGAAGTGATGCGTTTTTCTTACCAGTTGAATTTATTTGTGTAAAATAAGTTACCGTAAAACAATGAACCATATTGTGTTCTAGCAAATTTAAGATTTTTTTTTGATTGGGGGATACTTCATAACTACATTATTTTTCTTTCATACAGAGAATGTAAACAGAAATAGTACAGCATTGAAACATATCTAATGTTCACAAAATTTAAATTTTTCTGAAATTTATTATTTTTTTTTTTTTTGAAATTTTTTCAAGTCAAACTAGTTGACAATATAAGGGGCCTATGTGCGCGTAAATACAGTATTTATGTCAGAGGCATGATTTCACAAAATGCAAACACTTCTAACAATTTTGTTCACATGACAAACTGATTGTTAATGTTACATAGTTTTTTTGTTCATGTACCCAAAAGCATTCCCAAGCCTCTTACTTTAATTGTGAATACCGTCCTTAATAACAACTTAAGGTAGTATGTATATTTGTTTTCGACATATTTTGTCATCGGGAATCACCTCCGAAAAGGTGTCAGTTTAATTAAGAATCATCCTCTGTGTTTGTGTGTTGTTTGGGTGGGTGCACATGTGTGATTGTGTATGTGTGTGCATATATGATTGCATGCATATATCTGTGTATGAATGTTTTTTTATGTGTCTCTCTATACACTGTCTGTTTGTAACATAAGCATTCCTGTACCGTTCCTCGTATTGTTGTAAAACTTTAGTGAGTTTTGCGTGCACCCACGAAGGTTTCTGACAAAAAATTCATACATAAGGGAGGGGGTGCAGAATTTAGTACCAAAAAATTTTGTGAAAAACTAGATTTTTCAAAATGTCTCTACAACTATTATTACTGAATGACCCTTAACATTATTTGGTAGTACCATTTAAAAATTAAAAACATTTTTGTTATAGTTAAAAAAATTACCATTACTTGTTACTTGTAACATTATTATGTGTATTACTACTATTACTTTTATGTGAATGGTAATTAGACTCCTGCCACTAACTGTGTGCATTGTGTATAGATAAATATTGTAAGAATATCAATCAAGTAGTGAGAATTAAAGTTCTGCTCATAAAAAAAGCCACACATATAGCCAATTCAAGTGACAGAAGAATCAAACAAATGAACAGACTACAGGAAGTATAGAAACATTAATCTGAAGCAATAATTAATAAAAAAAAAAGAATAATTGATGTAAAAATAGGCCTAACACATACAACAAAAAAATTGCTACTTATGAAGTAAAGAGTATTTGCCTTACTACAACAATCAAACAAATTGAAACCCAGTGGTACAAAACTATATAATACGTTTATTATTTGTTTATTAATCATTTGGATTTTTTTTTTCCTGTAGGTTACTCATTTCAGATCAAATTATTTAAAATAAGTAACCCATAATATCAAATTGTTGGTTGCTAAACAAACAAAGTGCTCTATTAACGAAATGTACATCTTTTTTAAAGAATAATAGTATAACAACATTTAATTAGGTCTCAGTGTACGAAACATAAAATCTTTTGATAATAAATATTTTTAAATGTAAAATTTTTTTCCATGGCATTAAAATTTGACTGTCTGTTTTCATAACTTGAAAATAGTTAAACGAGATTGTATTTAAATAAAGATCACCTATCATATTTTGTCAAATTTGATAATTTTCAGTCATTGGTAAACTTTTTTTCATGTGTGAATCTGGTCTTATCTGTTAATTAAATGCTTGTTTTGAATCAACAGTACAAGTATTTTAAAATAATGATGTAATTGTTCTTGAAAAAAAAAATCCTAAGACTCATAAGGTTAGATAAGAGGGCTTTTTTTTTTCATCAACAGTGTGGTTATTAGAGATTGTGAGAGACAACTTGTCTTGATGACAACTATTAGGAAAGAAAGCGGCCGCTGCCATTCTTAAGGAACCATCTCAGCAGAGCCAGGGATCGAACCCTGGTCCTCTAGAATGCAAGTAGTCCAACATGTCCCTGGTGCGCCACTCCACAGTTAGCAAAGACATGCTTACTACTTGACCATTAGAGGAAGAAATGTGGCACTAGTAGTAGGTTGACATGTCACTGAGGAAAATGTACTGCATCTGATGTGAGTTCATAGCACATATGGTCAGTGGAGACGTAGTGGCAAAAACAGAAAAAACACAGAGAGTGTAACCATTTTTTTGATAAGCAGGGCAGGCATGCAAATAATGCTAAGTATTATATTTTTTTATCACACTGACTTTCCTTCCCTCAACCAGTCTTAACTTCCCAACTGACATGTTAGTTACATTTACTATTCAATATACAAAGAGAACACACATTTTTTTGCAACCTTCCCAGTAACTCAAGCTGTATCATACAAGCAATGTGAAGTTATGTATGTACATTTTCAGGTAATATCTATATGCTGGCTGTCTGTGCCACAGTATTATGGCTGGCACTGTGGTGCGCCACGGTAGTAGCGTCCGATGGTCAAAGACAACACATCAGTAGTTCGATTTTCTCCCACGGAACTAGTTGTTATGGTCGAGTAGTAGTTGATGAGGATCATGTCAATTTTGCTAAGAAATCACAGTCTGGATGTGGAATTACACCAAAACATTTGGGTGCACCACTACAGCATTCTAGTACAGACAGGGAGATAAATGTACCACCAGACCAAGGCCTGGTGGATGGTGTGCATAAATGTGGTACATTACTAAGAAAACTAATGCCCAAATCAAGCTTATCGATCACATGTGAAGTTATCTTTAGAAATGAGTACTGACATTGGGTGTGAACAGTCAATGTCACATTAGAATTTTGAATATAAAAATGAAAAAAATAATAAAACCACTCACTTTTATGCTGAACACATTGTAACACAATGACTTCAGTTGGGCCATGGCTGGTCAATTGGGTCCCCAAAAACTGTGCCAATACAAGAGAGTCATACAGTACATAATGACTGCATCTTTGTGGTGCAGACAGAAGTATCGTAAAACTGGGAAGAAAAGGTGAATGGAAGGGGGGGACCAGAGAGACAGAAGATAGTCGGGTCATTTGATACACTCCTCCACCGCTTATCCGGCATGTTTGGGGACAATGAGTGCCGAATATTTGAATTTGCCGGATAACTGAAGGAAAAAATTAACAAAATGTAATAATTTTGATAAATATAGTAATTGTACCAAATATAGTGTAATACTATACTTTTGGTTTGGATGCTGATCATTATTAATAAAATACAGTGAAAAATACTTTCAACACACACAAAATCATTAATGTAAACAGTACCTACTACGTACTAATAAGACCTGGGCAGTACCTGCGCGACCATCAGCTGCTCTCCTTCCCCCTCTCCACGCGCGCAACTGTCTCGTCCTGGGTGGTCGCTCGGCGCTCGCTGACTCATGGTCCAACTGTGACTGGCTGCGCGTTGTGACATCAGTTTCCTTGTTTACCTCAACTTATTGCTACTTGTGTGTAGATTTTACACGTACATATATTTTTATTAATTACGGTGTTATTTCCACTAACAGTTCACCCCTCATAATGTACGATTTATAAGTTATGTACACTAAGTTACTAATGAAATATTTACACAGCAATAGGTATATATGTAACACACAAACAAAGTCAGCAATCAGAGTTCACTAAAGTTTGCAAATAGCTCGTGTTTATTTACCGGCCTAATCACTATCACATATGCCGTACAAGCCACTCATGCCGGGAGTTGTCAAGCCACTCATGCACGGTGTTGCATCACTTGCTTCAATGCGCGTAATTGTAGAGGCTGGCAATTTCGTGAACATATCCGTCAAACGTTATTGTTTAAAGTGTCTTGGCCTCTCATTTTTTAACTACTTCTGAATCATTCACAAGCACATGATTTGTTGTTCAGGGAAATAGCTTTCCAGCTGCAGGCCAGTTATTAAGCGCTCTACATGATAAAGACACTCATCTTGTGTAATTTTCGTGGCTGGTATTTCGTAGTCATCACTGACACTGTCATCATCATCTTCTTTATTTGTCACGCCTGTGACAGATATAATTATTTCCTGGTCAGGGAATTGATGAACAAGGATGTCAATGTCAACATGGAAGCCATTCCTTAACATTTTCATCACGTATGCCTAATTCGTAAATTTCAGGGTTGGTAATATTTTCGTTACTCTGCAACAGCGTGTTCACTGTTGTTTCAAAGCCTTTCAAATCATCAATTTCACTTTCTTTTGTCGTTGGTCATGTCTGCAAATGCTAAGGTTGGCCATAGTTTATGCCAAGCCTTGCGCAAAACTGATTTGGGTATGCTGTCCCTAGCTCTTGCAGGTGCCGAAATAACGTTACGTAGATTATATTATTTCTTTATCTCAGCTACAGTATTTCTGTGATTTAAACTTTCACAGAAGCACCACAGTTAAGGTTTTTTTAATATCAACTTTGTCTTTGGTAGACAACACAATCTTATTTTGTTTTTCAATAGGACCAGAACTCACATTTGTCATTTTAGTAGCCATTGTGCAACACAACACAAAAACAACTAAAATTTATATATGTGTGTTAGCAAGCTGCGCAGTTTCTTCATCACCCGATATCCGACTTTCTGACAGAATGCTTCATTATGCGAGAGATGTGCAGGTTATAGCGTGCGGGGATTTACCTACTCATCTAGGGTAGGGCGGCTGGGAGGGTGATTACGTAACTGCACGGCCCTTATCGTTTAGAGGAGGATAGTCACAGCACACCGGCACTCTATTTCTCAGCCACCAGCCTGCCTGCATCACGCCGACCTCCATTGCACAGTAGGTTGCGCACTGGTTCTCTGTATAAAGGGTTCTAGGTTCAAGTCCCAGACAAGGCATGATTAATTTTAATACGCAATTCTGACAGAAAAATTTATACAAGTATTCTTGTATACGTCTCTAATTACCTCGGCTTCTAATGGGAATAATATAAATAAATATTTTTAATAATTTAAAAAATTTAATATTAAAAGGGCCAGCAGATGGTGTGCCAGATAACTGAAGTACCGGATAACTGAATGCCGGATAATTGGTGGAGAAGTGTATCAAATAAATGTAAAAACAATGATTTTGTCTCTTGCCACTTCATATTTGAAGAAAAATTTAGTCTACACATTCCCTTTATTGATGAAAGAAATTCCATGAATTATTTACAGTCTATCTCAAAATATTTAACTTTATTTTGCTTTGAAATTTCATTAAATCTGAATTTTAATCTTTGTTAAACTTTTAGTGGAAGAAACCATGATTAACATTAGTTATGACATGTCTTTAAAAAATTTACACACAACTTAGGGATTCTATGAAGATTTCAGGAACAATACCTTAGTCTTCAATTTGAATAGCTAAAAAATATTAATAAAATTATTGTTTCTAGGTTTTTCCTGGAAATCCTATGCTTATAAAATTTTCTGCAAGGTGACGTGATAGAACCCAAAGTTTGTGATGATGAAAATTATTGCAAAAATAATTTTTCTTCTCTGGAAGGAACGAAGTTTGTATTTTTTATTTCTTCTAATGACAATATTTACTTTTCTCTCATCGTTAGGAAAGTATGTTTTCTGTTTAGCATTCTTGGGCAATTGTCTTATGTAATATAACCACAAATATTATTATATCTATGTTTTGCGGCATTAAATATGACAGTACGATGGGTTTTTACAATGTTGTTTTCCAGCAGTTAATATTTACAGTTTTGCATTATTTGAAGTTAAATTAAAATTGGCTATCTTTTGAATATAAAAGTGTTATCGGTCAGAAACTTAAAATGTTAATCGGGGTAGTGAGATGTAGGAAGGAAATTTAAATAATTTAATCCTGTGCATCATGTTCAACTCAATGATATTAAACAGTTAATTTAAATAATTCATGTATGTTTGTATTTTAAACATGTGGGTGTGTTCGTGCCTGTACTTGTACGAAATATTTGTTTTTACCAGAGGCAGATCCAGCTCTGGATTCTGGATAAGGCTATGCCTTAAAACATAGCTACACACAACCCTTATGCTATGAAAAGAATTACCAAACTAAAAATAAATTAATACCCTCTGTTAAATGGTAATATTTTTGGGGTTAAATTGTGCTTTAAAAGTGGTGATATAAGATAAATTAGAAATACCTATTTTTAAACTTCTGCTTCCATATTGTTGCAAAATTTATTATGTTTTTAATGTTGTGTTGTCTTTTGGAAAGCTCAAGAAAAGTATGAGGTAACGTTTTCAAATTGGTACTTTTTTTTTGTTTTATATTTTTAGAGCAGTCTCTGGAGGGGCCCCTGTGGCCCCCTCTGCATCTGCCCCAGGTTTGTACAAATTGCAAAACGGTTTGAAATTGTTTATTAATTTGTATCACTAAATGACGGAAATAAAGGGATTTTGTGCGACGATTCTGCTGCACATGTTTATATAATTTTTTAATTTTTCTCTTGAAAAAAAAATTAATAACTTTGCAAAACTGAATTTTAAATTTGTTGTAAATGTACCAAGTGGAGCCAAGTTTTTTAACGGATTTTGCGACATGCTTTTGAACAACTATGTCACAGATTTCATTTTCCTGAAAGTACTGCCTTTGTACAGACCAACTCGTTGATGGAAGTAACATTTTTTTGCCTACATACCAAGCATTTAATTATTTTTACAGCAACAGTTTTGTAAATTTTTCTGGTAACCGGTGCACACTAGGCATGTGCAACAAAATAACCTTTTTTGTTCCTTACGAGGTGCTGCTCGCATAAACAACATGAACTGTATACAAAACCATACAGCAAAGTAGTTTTATGCAATATGACTGTGGCCACCCTATTCTTTTAAAGAAGTAGCAATGTTTAAAGACAGAATTTTTTACACTGTAAAGGTCTGAGTAACACTTGACATCACCCATAGAATCATAATTTGGCTGCTAACCATTTTTTTATATTTTGGCAAAATAAAATTTTTTTATCTGTCTTTTCAAAGGCTCATACCTCCATTAATATTCACATGTCTTGAAAGTGCCCTGTATAATGTATGCTTACTTTTTTGCAATGAATCTCCTCCCATACTTTTGGCTATTAATTTACTTACAACCTATATGATTGTTTGTAATTGACAATGTGGTATGTTTTATCTGTCAGTATTATGTTGCTGGAGTAATTTTGATTCCCAAGGTCTAAATTCTTTAATGAAATAGAATTAGTTCATATTCCAAGGATACCACAGTTATGGTACAGCTTCTCTTCACTCCCTTTCCTCCGTCATATTGAATTCTTGAATTTTTGTATTTTTTTTTAACATCTACAAAAAAATGGTCCAATTTTTATTTTATATTATATTTTATGTACTCTGCACTTTAGACTAGACATTAAATTTGACTAATTACCCTCCAATTTGGTAAGAAATGTTTTAATATAGGTTACGTTACTATTGTGGCTAAGATGTTTATAGGTCTTGTCATGTCTGTATTGTCATACAAGCTAATTAAAATTTAATTTACAGTAAAAATTTCTAAATTTTTACTAATATATGGTTTTTAATAAAAGATGGTTTGCAATCAAAGTATCAGTATGATGAGTGAAACCAAGCCTTGTGGGTGTCAGTATCCAAATTTATATTTATTAACTATAATGTTTCTCCACTATAAGTATATTCAGAAGGCATATTTTTGCATTTTATCCAATAAATAATATTATTAAATATTGTTTTAAATTATTAGGTACAACTAAATTTTCTTTTGTTCAGATATTGCCTGAGTTAACTATGTTCCAGCAAATGTAAATATAGTCAATATTTTTATTATAATGTAGAAGTGCAGCGACAACTGTTCTTAAGAATATTTATATGTGACTTCTGAAAGAGCTTGTCGAGGTGGAAAGTTGACAAGACATTAGTATTGCACTCAATTACTATAACTCTTTTTTTCTTGAAACTGCCAAATTTTATGGCCATATTTCATTAATTTTTGTGCAACACATCTCTTAATATGTGTGTAACAGTTATTCTGTTCTGAATCAATAATCTTATAGTCATGCTTTGAATTGGTATAGCTTTTGCTGTAACCAGCTTTCAGCTTAACTATGAATGCAACAATTAAATCTTTAGTTCGTAAAATTTAAACTATGGATTTATCTGTTAGTAATCAATGTTAAGACATTTTGTATTAAAAAGAAATATTTATAAGAAATGACTCATTACACACATTATACATTGTACATGACATTCCTTCTGACAGTTGTACATGTTTTGAAAAAAAAAATATATAGAATATGTTAAGTTATGGAAATGGATAAATTTATCAAAAGTTTAACATGATGTGATGCCCAAAATTGTATGTTATTGAATGATACTAATATTGGATATTGACTGTGTAATAGGCAATGGCACTCAACTGTGATCTGCCAGATTTGATTCGTGCAAAAGGACCAGAAACACCACAGTTAGTGGTGACCACATTCCCATCCTCTGAAAAATTGCAACCAAAATTTACTACCTTTGGGGAAAAAGAAAATGAATCTGTAGAAATTGATCATGAAGCTGCCAAAATTAGTGATGGAAAGGAAGAAGAGAAACAACTTGAAGTTTTGACGGACGAAAAGAATGGCCAGGTAACTGTTGATATGGATGCAGATGGAGAGGAGGAAGACGAGGAAAATGAAGCTGAAGATGAGATGTCGATGGAACCTGTGGCTGGTAGACTGGAAATTAGAGTTCTTGATAGAAATGAAGGTTCAGCTGTTGTTGAAACTGTGAACAACAACCTGAAAACACATAGCATGTACGTTGGTGCTGTATTCTAAGTAATTACTATAGTGTAGGCGAGTCTGGATAAAGTGAGCACTCAGAAAAACCCTGTCAAAGTTATATTTTCACCCAATTTGTTTCTTTCCGCAGGTATTGGCTAATGCTGGGAATTATCTAACTGGTCAGGACACACAGCAATTGATGTTTGCGTGTGTAAGATAAAATGTGCAGTTAGTAAGAATCAATACAATTTTATAAAAAAGTGTTTATTAATTTTTAATTATATAAAATATATTTATGTCAATTTTGGTTGATTTTGTTTCAGTATTGTTGAATTTAAGAAGGAAAACACACGTAATTATGTTGCATAATTTCGCTGCCAACCATACAAGTAGGAAGGCTATTGTATTTTATGTTGAATTGTATGTAGTGATGGCTAGTGATATTTTTCAAAGGTTAAATTTTTAGTGCTCACTTTAGCCTGAACGACCTATAGAAATATTTTGTAACATGCCTAGTCCTGCTTTTTTATAATTAATTTTTGCATGAAATTTTAGTTTTGCAATGTTAAGCATTTAATTTTTCTTTTTAATAGTTATATTTGTAAACTTTATAATGCCAGTGCAAAAATATATTTCTAAACTCGGAAGTTTATATATAGTCTGCATGCCAACTTGGTATACATTCCAAGTACACATTTTTTCCTGACAGATATACATTTTTGGTTGTGTCAATAGCATGTTGGTAAGCAAACTATCTGCAGTAGCTTTTTTAACTCAAATGTGTTTAGTACTTTGTTGCTGCAGTCTCTGTAGTGTTAAGTAAAAAAAAGTTCATACATGTTGGCTCTTAGAGCGGGCATGCAGAAATTTAGCACTAAAGTTTTTGTTTCTTAGATTTTAAATTCCTTAGCTTAGACATTTGGTTTATAATTCATAAAGTTGTTAAAAGTAAAAAATGTAACTATAGGCAATTTTATTATTGCATATCACAGACTTTTCTTTTCAGTAGAGGCTGACAGTGACAACGTGCATTACTTTATCTCCAGAGATGAGGATCTTGTTCCAAAAAATTATGTATTTAGGGTATTGTATTACAAAATTAATTAATACTTTTGACAAGAAAATAAGTACTGTATATTTGATGACTGAGAAAATTGACTTCCAATTATATTTTTATTTGGTAACATATATTTTAGGCATTATTAAATGTTGGGCATAATTTTTTTTAATTATTTATTGATTAAAATAACAGGCCTTTAAAATTAAATATAACCATTTGTTGATATGTTAAGTGTGTATAACCATCAGAAAAAAAATATTTATTAAGCATTCCGGAAAATATTTTAAGTACAGGACATGATGAAATTTTGTACTACCATTAGTATTGCAGTACCTCTTCATGTTAGTGCACATGCCAACGGGTGCGGCAATTACAAAGATCAGAACCGTCAAACTGAGTTGTTTGCTGTGGTGTCTGCCAGTGTCACATCGACTGGTCTTGGGCAACAGCATACATCCCAGCATGTTTCAGCGTACAGTGAAAACTTACCTTTTCATGCCTTCTGTCACCTTGCATCCCACCCTTGTACAGTGACTCTCACTTATCATGTTGATTATCCCCTTCCCAATTTAAATAATTTTCCATTTGATTTTTTCTATCAGATACCAGATTATAGACGGGAACTTTAAGTCAAGGTTGTGCAGTAACATACTTGAATTGCGGTAAATATTCTTGTGTTGTGCATACCATGATTTTTTCAACAAGTTCCAGGAAGGGAAGTTTTTAGTAAAATTACAACAACAATTTTTTATACCTTGTTAGTATGTATGTTACAAAAATTTTGCTTACTGTACATTTATGTAGGGTGTTTGTGATATATGTAGATAATACGTTAATATCTTAACTAAATTAATTTTCAGTGCTAAAAGTCCAAACATTTTTGTATACCGTACAATCACTGTAACTTGGACTAGTTAAAATAATGTGAACAACTGTGGGAAACATGCCTGCATATTATTTTTACAGAGTGCGGTGAAGTGCTGGTCTGTTTTAGTCAAAAGATTTTTTTTTGCTTCCCTTTATGAACTTGCTTGCAATTATTTCGCCTTGCTAGAATATGACATCACCCTTCTCAATAGAAAATCTGGCCCCTTAAGAAAACATATATTCTATTTTCCTCCCATTGACTGTGGTTGGTTATCCTCTGCCTTGCATGGAAACAAAAAGAAGGCTTGGAGTAGTGGAAGGAGAAATATAATCATGTAGAAGGCATTGTTTTGTGGTGAGACACGATGCAAGCTTTGCCGATGCACATGACTGTCATAGATGGGGGAACGAAACTGCACTGCACCTGTAATCTTGACAGTGAAGTAGAAAGACGGAACGTAGAGAACTGATGATGCAAGATGTACAGATAAGATAATGTACTTGTTTTGCTACACTTCCATCTTAAGGGGCCCGTCTCATTGCCATAAAATCGCACTGCAGCGTGTTTGAAGAATAAGTTTTACACCAAAACTAATATACGTGTTCATGCCGTTTGTCTACGAAAAGGATACAAGCTACAATCCACTGCCCTTAAGTACTTTCAAAACAACACAAGTATTAGAAATCCCCATTTAGGGCACGTCAAAATGGGTTAAAACGGGGTTTTCAGGCTGCTATAGCGGAAAATATACTAACGTTATACATGTGAAACCGCTTAAGGGCAGTCCATTGGACTTTAGTAAAGTGATTTCGTAAATAAATCAATAGGGTCACGACTTAAATACCAATAGAAAATTTCTTTTTTTTTGCGTAGAGGCGACACACCGTTGTATGGCCCATACGTCGTCGCCCTTAGTACCTCACTCACACAAACACATGTGCCACGAGGTGGGCCCCTTAATGTCTCAGGAAATTCAACTACCATGCCATTTTGTTTCAATTTTTAAATGTAGAATGCACACCTTAGAAATGTTTTAACTTATTTTCGGAAAAAAAATAAATGTGTAATGTACACAAGTAAATACGATGCTTATTGTTTTATATTGTTCTAGTCCCACACCATGTCACATGTCATGCCAACCGGCTGTGCTGAATATTCCCTACTGTTATATGAACGTTTCTATGCCAACTATATACGCAATAATACATATCTTCCATCTTCTGACTTTAGGTTATGTTCTCAAGGTCTCTACTCTAGGTAGCGTGTTGGTGTCCTTATCCAATGGCCTCATTGTGTGATTCGGGCTGTTTATGGTTGTGTCCTTGCACTGGAGTTGTTTGAGTGTTCTTCTGTTTGGCCCGGGAACCTCCGGAAGCCGTACTGCCCATACTTATCTGTCTCTCCGCTCACCTGGTGGTCATTCTGCTCAGATTCATTTGGTGCTTGTATCGTTTCTGTTACATGTACTTCGTTAGTCTTCTCTATTTTGCCTGACAACGGTTCTATTCTTAGTGGTTGCTTCACATGATAGTGATGCAATTCGCTGTGTTATTCTTCCAGGCTATCACAATGTGCTGTGCGCTTGGGGTGCTAGCTGTATGTACACTACTTGGCCTATCACTAGATCTGGTAACCCCCTAGCCTTTTTATCATTGCGAACCTTGTATTTCTGTTTATTTATCTCCATGTGTCAGCATCTTCATGTGAGATTGTGTTGTGACAAATTATTTACATGTTGTACAGCTGCTGACCTTTTTCTGTATGTTATCCTTCATATGTGGCCAGTAAAGGGTATCTCTTGCTTTCTTAAGATGGCTTGTAAGCCCTGGTGACTCAAGTGGGCTTTGTACAGCATTTCAACTCTGATTTCCTGTGGTACTACTAGGCGTTCCCTTCTGAATATCACTCCATCATAAACGCTCAGTTTGTCTCTGCAATGCCAGTATTCCCTCATCTCTTCAGGTACATCCGCTTTGTTTCCCGGCCGACTGTCCTTAATAATGGTGACCTGTCTTTGTAGCCCTCTATCTGCCATTGTACGTTGTTGGATGTGACTTAGCGTAGCTTGGGTCACATTCATATGCTGGTGTGTGCTCATGCCTTGCAGCTTCAAGACAAATTCTTTGTCACTGCCATGGTCTTTTCCTTTGATCTCTGGTACTGGTGCTCTGCTGAGTGTGTCTGCTAAGTACAGTTCCTTGCCTTTCTTGTATTTTACAGTGATTTCGTACTGCTGCAATATCAGGTGTATGTTCTAGAGGCGCTTCGGGGTTGCCAGAAGAATTTTGTTGTAGGCTGTTTCTAATGGTTGGTGGTCTGAGCGTACTACTATGAGGGTTCGACCACATAGGTAGTGATGGGAGCGACTGCAGCCAAAGTAGGTAGCCTGTGCTTCTTTTTCGATCTGCGCCCAGTTGCGTTCTGTCTGTGTTTGGCTTCTTGAAGCGTAGCTTACTGGCTGTCCGTGCTGTGACAGGGCTGCACCTAGTCCATACTAATTAGCATCCACTTGGAGTTGCACTGATTCTTTAGGGTTATAATATTGCAGAACTGGTGTGGAGCTGACTGCGGGTTTGATGTTCTCAAATGCCTGCTGCTGGAGATTGTCCCACACCCATGCTACGTCATTGCAAGTAAGCTGACACAAGGGTTCAGAAAATGTAGCTAGTTCAGGAAAAAATTTTGTCAACTTATTAGCTAATCTCAGGAAGCGATACAGATCTTTTACAGTGGTGGGCGGCTGCATGTCTTGAATGGCCTGTATTTTGGCTGGGTCTGCTTAGAGGCCATGTGTGCTTAGAACATGGCCAAGGTAATTAGCCTGCTTTTTATATAGCCTAAGTTTTTCTGGGTTTAATTTGAATTTTCTTGCCTTAGCTCTCTGTGACAGACGCTATAGATTTTGGTCATGCTCTACTAATGCTGCTTCTTCCGTGAGCCCTCTGTCATAAACCAGTATATTGTCTGCTATACCACGACCCCTTTTAGTCCTCTGAGTGTTTTGGCATCTGTCAGTTCTGGCAGAATCTCTTCAATAGTAAGAATTATGAAATTTTTTTTTGTTACTCCAAACACATTCGGAGATGTCCACCCCTCGTTACTAGAACTAAGTTGCTAATCCAGTTGGTTGGTTCAGCTATTTTCTGTACTATCTTGTCCTTGGCCATTTCTGCCAACTTTTCCTCCACTTTTGGTCGCAGTGCAATGGAGAATCTATGGGTTGGCTGCTGCACTGGTTTGTCCTCTAAGGTAATTTCCAAGTAGTGTTTGCCAGGCAGGCATCTAATACTTTCAAATACATCTGCATATCTACTTACTAAACAGTTTTTTTTTTTTTTTTTCAGAGTCTTTCTACCTTATATATCACAAAGCTGTACACAAACCTTTATGAATCCTTGAGCTTCACAGCTTTCAGCTGATATTAATGGCCCTTTTTTAGTATCTACCATTTGAAATGTCAGCATTCTCTCTTCTGTGTTTGGTACCCGACACCGTAGTTGTATCTGGCCCCTCGGCTGTACACATTGATTGTTGTAGTATTGCAACTGTATTCTGCTTACTGAGTCTAACCTAGAATGTTCCATGTCTACGATTGCCTTATATTCTCCCAGGCCCATAACATCACAAGTGGCCCCTGTGTCTATCTGTACTTCAATCATGTGCCTCTGGTCGCCCACTTCCAAAGGACGTAATCCATCTCTTTTTGTTGGTAGTACTTATCTGAATATGTTGCTCCTCTTGATACTTCACTGGCCTTACTGGTGTTTCTGTAACTTGCATTTCTACTGGTCATTTCACCATGTGACATATTTTCCCTCATAGTTGTTTTTCTTGCTGCCTGCATACTGACGAAAATTGGTTCTGCCGGTTGCATGTGCAGCATATTTTACCATATGCTAGACAAAGTAATTTTTTCCATTGATGGCTACCCCCATAGTAAAAGCATTGAGTGAGCAAAGCAGTCTGACCTTGTGGCTGCATCCTGTTGTCCTTCTTTGTTCTTTGGAGATTTCTGGCTGCAAAGTAAATGGTTTCTTCCATCGTGTTGGACAATCCCATTTGTTGTAAATGATAGTTGGTGGCTTCATATGCCCTGCATGTGTCAATGGCCCTTGCAAGATCAACTTTGCATCTGACGACAACTGCCTGCACAAACAACATTCTGCTACTCCTACAATTATTTTATCTCTTTTAACATTTCCCCTGCTAAGGCACCATATTCACATGTGGTACTTATTGCTCGTGCCCTGTATATGAATTATTCCACGCTTTCTTCTGATTCTTGGCAAGCTGTGCCTAACACCCATCTCTCGTAGATTACATTCTTTGCCGGTGTAAATTGCTTGTCAAATGCATCCAAAATTGAGCTGGTTTTCTTTTTGTTTGTTTCAGAGATGTCAAGTATTTGGTAGATTTTCCACACAGTTTTGTCTGATTATTGATGATAAACTATCCACTTTAATTGCTTCCTCATGATTGTTAAGTCTGGTGGCGATGTTGTAATTTTCAAACTGAAACCTAAAAAACTTCAAATTTTCCTTGTACATTTTCAGACAGGGTGCGGCACTGGAATAACATTACCTGTTTGGGCCATTGCTTATTTTGTTAGAAGCAAGTGCATGAAAGATTGGCCTTTCTCATTCCGCATAATGTGTATATTATGCATGTACACGCGTGCAACTTTTACTTTTTATTACTTGTGGTTCATAGTTTATGCACGGAATTTGTTACGTGATAAATGTGCAACATCCCGACACTGCCAACATGTTTCATGTTGTTCTGGTCCCGTGCCATGTCACACACTCCGGTCACTTGTTGTCCTGCCAACCTGCTGTGCTGAATATTATCTACTGTTATATAGACATTACTATGCCTATTATACGTTCAATAATTCACAACACTTATCAAACTTATGTGTTTGAACATGGAAATTGAAAAATGGTTTATTTATTGTTCACCAGATAGTCTATACCTGTTAGTAGACTTATCTTGTAAAAAAAGTCTTGTTTCTTGTAGTTGCCCGCTAACCTCCCAAGTGGATATAGGGGGATCTACAGACATTAGTTGAACAAGTGTGTTTGTATCCATTTATTACACTCCTCGAACCCCACAGGTGTTTTGCACACATAAGTATCAACTGTTTGTATTTCTTTGTAAACTATGTTTTGGGGTAATGACATTTCTTAGGGGCAATATCCTGTAAATATGCTACAACCCATTTTCGTAATTTTCTAAAATGTAAAACTTTTATACACACCAAAATAACAATAATTCATTCTAACAATGTGTGCGCAATAGCTGACCATTACAGCAAGGTCAAACAATTATGAAAGACTATTAGCTGGAAACCAGGAGGTGCAGAAGAGTGTCACTTGTGCTGTCAATGGTCAGACTTGTGGCTATATGTGTGTTACTGTTGCAACATTAGAGAAGCACTGAGTGGCAAAAGGAGTAGAAACATTATAGCGAAATTGGCCTTGCGGGAAGGGAAGAAAACTAGATTTTTAAATTATTTCTTGATGTTCTTTTTCATTTGTGTGTCACGTGGGCAGTCTACCTTCAAGTGCCATACATTATGTTTGCTTACAAATTATAATTGGAATGATTCTTTACTGATCTTCGTAGTTTCTGTTTTGTATCTTATCTTAATGTATGCCAGTTAAAGTAGTTTCCTAAAAACCACTGGATGCGTGAAATTTTCAGAATAATAGTTACTGTTGTTTCTCCCAGTTTTCTTCAAATGTGTTGTTTTCAACAAATACATAATTTATTTTAATGTTCCAGGAAATAACCTCATAAAATCTATTTCTAATAAAATCATAGTCCAACTGTATAGGCTTCGGTCCCTCTCATCATCATTTGGCAAAAAGGTACATATTAAGCAGTTGTAAACTATGAAACGTAAATTAACCACTGAGAGATAATTTTTTTAACTAACAAACTAATAAAACCAACAAAAGTGATTTATAAATTGAGTCTCTCCCTCACACATATGAGGCCACACACACACACACACATATGAGCACACACACACGCACATACACACAACCACACACACACAGACACACACACACCCTATACGGGACTAGCGTATCTTCTGAGGACCACCGAGTGTAAAGTCATTATGAGGACCTCTACAAATTAATCGTCAATGTTTGACAAATGTATATCAGTGAGATGGGGCAATTTTTGTAATTCTATACACACAATTAAATTTTGGAAATCAAATTATTTGTAAGATTTGTGTACGGCAAGGGTGGATTTATTGTATCTCACGAGGACCATGTGTTTGACCAGCCGATACGAGGTCCAGGGAGAAATAATGAACTTTTTCACACAGTGACTTTTAACAGACAAAGTGTGGACCACCCAGTTTCTAACGGAAAAATGTACACAGCTCAGTCGACAAGATGTAAAATAAGGACCCTTGTTCCCAGCTACTAAATTTGTACACAGCTCAGGTAATAAAGTTAAAGTAAGGACCAGGTGCTGTTGTGATATAAGCATGGCTAGACTGCTGAGGTTTAAACAACTGCATACAACGTTATGTAAGCCTGCCTATCAGTTAAGTTGTCCTTCTAATATTCTGGTTATGTGTGCACTATCAAATTATTTGTTAGGTAGTAATTATTCTGATTGGAATATACACCTCATGGTTGTAGCCAGAAGACTCTGTTAAGGTTTTACTAGGTGGAGTGTAATATTCTTTACCGCAGTGAGTTATAACTTCTCTACAGTACGCCTAACAATAATAATATGACAGAAATTCAAACCTATAGATAGCCCCTTTAGTAAACGAGCCGATGCATTTGAAACTAAGAGTACATTGTAAACTAAATATATTAAAAATTGTATTTTACTCTATAACTAACAAGCCAGTTAGATATCAGTCATTTCCAATTATTTACTTTTCTAAATTCTACATTAAATTTCAGTTTTATTCGTAGAAATGAATCAGTGAATTGGTCTAGTTCACTGAACTAGAAATGTTTGTAAATGCGTAGTAGATATAACATATTTGGTAGTATTGGTCAAGTGATCAGATATACTCAGTCATTGTATGTGTTACAGTTTTTCCGAGCGTATGTAAATTCGAAGAGTAGTATTTTAACGACCGATTCAAAATAATTGTGGCAAAATCTGGAGAAGCGATGTATTTCAGTCGTCGGTCTGACAGACTTGTATTATTAGACCAGGTTAAAACAGTGAAGAGTATCTTAAAAAGTATACGTACAATTGTGAACTTGTGTACTGTACAAAAATGCTGGAGCCAACCTCCAAAAATATACGTATTACTATTACTTTAGCAACACTTTTGCTTGATGAACTCTACCAGGCTTCTCGCCCGACGAAAATACTACTTTCCAACATTGTATTATTCGTGAACATTCACTTGAACGCCTTAAAACATATTTACATTCATGTATAGGGCCTACACACTAACTACATATGAACTTAAGCTACCGATGGCGACCTTGTGGCCGGTTTCACCAGCCTTCCTCAAACCCACCATGATGGTTATTAAGCTGACAGTTCTTCAAAGGTTGGTAGTTCATTAAGTTTAATTATTTAATTAAGTTAATTTTTTAAGTGTAAGATTGGGAACTTTTGCTTGGACACTGCTTGTTTACGGACACGGATGCTACGGATAGCGTTGTGACGTTAATCAGCGTATTCTCATTTAAGGATACAGGTTGGTAAAAACAAAATATGGAGAAAAATGTCCATTACGACGGGTGTTGTTGAATGAGCAGAGAGGTTGAGACATGGTATGGACACATGTTTAATTGACACTCGTTATAAGTGACAGTAGCATAAGTTTTTCTTAATTTACAAGATGCCTATCAGTTGTAGGTTAACAGATTTTTTTCACAACCTTTAGATATTGTACCTAAATGTCAGTACTAGAATAAATTTGTTATCCAGCTATTGTGATTTCTTAAGGAATGGTTAGAAAGTTAATCATTATATTTTAAACATATTCTGTAAACTATGTAGGCCTACGTATTTAGTATACCAAGAATGCGCAAAACTTGGCAAGGTAAACGTGGTGGGGAGAGGCAGCAGGCGAGGATTGCAGAGTGCTTGCCCAGGAACAGAGGAGGTGCTCTAGTCCCACACTGCATGTGACAACCGACCATTGAGCTCGGCATACACAAGCCTGTCCTCACCGATACTGTTCTCTTGATTAGTAAGGACGCAGCCTACCTGTGCGTTACAAACTCGCAAGTGACAGAGCTATAAGGGCGACTTTGAAGCGCACATCAAGTAACGCTTCTCCACAACGAGTCAAACACTGAACTAGCGTGCAATATTTCCATCAATTTCTTTTTGCTATGGGACTTTAAGAGGCGTCTTCACAGGTTATAAATTCCCATGTTTGACGTATGGGAAGAGTGGATCAATAAGAGCCAGAGCACCACGCTTAATGGGAAGCATATCACCTCTATTCATAGCGCGTCCTACTAACATGTAAGGTTTTTCCATGTAGTTTTTTCCTACGTGACTATAAGCAGTGACCCAAAAATTTTATGTTTTGATAGTATGAAATAGAGGTAAACGCATTCCTATAGCTTTGCTCTTCACGAATGCAGGTGGTATTTTCGGAGTTACAGCAGTCTAAAAACAGCTGTTTTTAGCAATTTGAAACTCCCAAAAATCATGTTTCTAACAAGCGTACTGAATATTTAATACTATTGAAGCTTGGTTTAAGTGTATGTTATTTTCGTAGATGAACGTAATTTGAATAAGTTAAGCGGTTTTGCGTAAAAACGAATACGCATGATACGATACAACGCCGTCCATACGTCTCTAGCAAAGTTCACTGCATGATCCAATCTGTGTTTCACATACATTCGATTAGTACATTTCGAAGTACAGCCTTCTCAAATGGCCATTATTAGTTATGTAGTAGGGCTTAGAAACAGTGCTTTTAATGAAAATGCCATTCAAATAATGATATTCCGTCCTTGTCCGAATTTTGTTTATTTTTGTACATTGGCACAATGAGCACATACGGAATAGTTTTGTTAAAATAACCATATTTGTGAACATATTGTAACACATTTGAAGCATGGGGCCATAATTTTAACCTTTTATCCTAGTGGGTTATGTATTTATTTTGTTACTGGTTTTACACATTAATTCTTTTGTAATTATTATGTTTATTGAGCGCACTGCGAAGTGTTTCTCTTTTTGACTAATTCACGGTGTACATGTTATGAGTAAACCAATCATAAAATTGATAGCAATACCAAAAATATCAAATAGTTAATAAACTTGTCATCTAATAATACAACGGATCACATTACGCTGGCGCAATAAGTATATTCAACTATAACCATATATTATAAGATAAAGAAACAACTTATCAATCAAGTGGACGTTAAAAAATTGTTGAGAACACGATATCGGGCTCGAAAGAACCACACATATATTGTTTGTAATCTGCACGAACGTAATGAAAATTAAAAATTAAAAAAAGTAGCTACAGTAAACCCCTCAGTTACACATACAGTGAAATGTACTACCAGATTCAAACAAAGTTATTGGAAATTGTTTTGACTCTTAGCCATTTATATATATTGTTTTGATCCGACACTAAAGACTGCCCCCCGTAAAACTGACAGTATGAGAAACAGTCATATCTCAAGTCAACACGAGTAAATTTAAAGTTTGGTCTTACCACTATACGTATCATCATTGCAAAACACACTTTTTTGAAAAACTGTAGTGTGTAATTTCGAAACGATCTAAGTGCCAAAAATATGCTTTCAAGAAGAAAGGAAAAACCAGCGATGAAAGTATATGTGTACTGTACATATAGGATATGCAATCTTTCAATGAACTTACAAATTATTAGGAGTGGTACATGGGCTAATATGTCATTTCTTTATTTTCCCTAATTTATAATACGCTTCAGTGCAATTGCTGTCACTTATGCAAGCATCTTAAAATGTATATTAATAGAAAGCATTTTGTATGAAACTACGTTTATATTGCTGACGGGTATCATGTTACGTTGTAATCAATGACATTAACTTTCCTTACGATCATATTGTTTTACTGGAGTACGTAATGCCACAAACAGCAAATATTACCTGCATGGTCAGCATCAAAAACATTTAGTAGATGTAAAAATAACGAAGTGTCATTTGTTTTCTTCATAATGTGAGAAGGCGGAATTGTGTTTACGTACCCAAATCGCAGCTCAGTAGCCAGCAGTCATCTTTGCGTTGTGATAGTCTGCCCTCTTTTCTGTTGTGTATTGTTCCAATGACTTCGAAGATGAAACATAATAGCGATAACAGCAAATAAGTATTCACAGTAATCTAAGTAAACAAGGAGGTATTATCTAAATGTGTAATTTGTGTCATGGTTCTTAGTAACGAAGCATTAAAACCTGCGTAGCTGGGACGACATTAATTCTAAATTGAAAACGATGAATATTCACAATCTTCCAGTGATTTTTCACAAATTAAAAATTTTTAAAACTCCTTCATTCGGAATTAGTGGAAAACCTACAGATTGCATCAGCCAAATAAGTAACGAGAATTTGTTTAAATACATTTAAAAAAAGCTAATTTTACATAAAACATAATTTTGATTTTTTAAACATCAATGAATGCAAGTGTTAAAGAATAAAATGTAAAGATTAACAACGGTAATCACACCCCAAGACCTTTGGCACATCACGCCATTATTCTAACCACTGACCCAATTTGAAAATTTGATCGATATGCTTGGCATAGAAGTACCTTCTTGTTTTTTTGTATTGGTTATGTGGGATAAGTTTTGACTGGCCTTTCCTAACAATGGACTATTTATAGTGGAGTGTGGATTTTTGAGACTATGGTAATATCATGAGTGAAACTTAACATTACTGAATTTCAGTTACCCACAGCAATCGAATACAATGCAGACATGCAGTATAGTCAATACTGTGCATTGAAGCGTAACATACCAAAACAAATAATTCTCTTAAAAAACTACAAAAAATTTAAAGAAAGCTTGCTTTAGAAATGGTGATGCACTGTATGTCACACGTAGACGAAAAGCATGTGAAACTGTTGAAATTACATTTAAGTTATTGGTTTTAACCATAATTTTCACTTTACCGAGTAAATAGTAGAATTTTTACATAATAAATAGTGACATATACATTGTCAACCTGCTACCCAATCTGTAATTTTTTGCTCACCTTTTCTATCAGTTAACGTTATCAACAGATTTACAGTGAGAAACCTTTGCAACTTATTAAAACTGTGAAAGTTTCTCTGATTCAAATTTAGAGTGTTTAAAAACAGTCCATCAAAACTTAAGTGATTATTCTCCTGAAGCTGGTACAATATTATAATAGTTGTAAGTTTCTCAGTTAATTGTTAAGGCAAAATAACCTCATACGATTGGGAGAAAACTAGGGAAGCTATGTTTGGTAAAAGCTGTATAACAAGTTTGAAGTGAGGAGGCTACGAAGAATGTGCGAGAAATCCCACTATAAAACAACACTGTCAAGTTTTGGATCCATGATGTGTCAAATGATTTACAAGACTAACTAATTTCAGTAAAATCCTCTCCATATTTCAATCTGCAGTGTGATGAAAGCATTTTATTTCTTAGTTGTGTGTGTCATTTACTGGATTTGTCCTTTTTTCATCTTATGATAGCACAATTAAGGAAGAGCAGTCATCCCATGAGTTTAAGGCAACATTAAAAGATGTAATCACAATAATCAGGGATTATTTTCAGAAATGTAACATAGATTGGAAGAGACTAGCTGGATTTTACACGGATGGAGCACCAGCTATGTTAGGATCACTTTCTGGCTTAGAAACAACATTCGTGAAAGAAAAAACTTCTCCACAGTGACGACTCTCTGCATCATTCAACGCCAAGCCTTAATGTGGTGTCCCTGTAATTGTACCAGACATGGTTTATTGTATAGATATATATTCTGACTATTTGTCACAGTAATGAATATTTTCTAGCTTTCATAATTTTTGTATAGTGGCGTGTCAAAGCAAAAATTTGCATAAAACTATTTTATACGAGAAAGGTGAACCAACCTACTTACAGAAATAAAATAATTTACTGTGCTGACCAGTGTCACGTGCTCTTACTTTATTGCGGCACACAAAAAAATCATACAATCGAATTTCAGGATTCTTTGAAAGTAGAGTGAAAAGACTTTAAATGTGTTTCTGATTAATTAACGATAACTATCGAACCCTTCCAATAAAGAGTAAGTTATCCCCTTAAAATGATGCTTATGTAAATGCCAAAAAAAGTTGGTTTTTTTTCTTAATTTCATCCTCCAAGCAGTAAAAAGAGGATAATTCAGATTTTATGAATTGTCTGTATAGCTGGAACACAATTAGCTATCATAGTGATTTGTACATAAATTGGATACGTATACAAACAACTAAGATATGATTTCAAGACGGTTTGGTATTTAATAATTAAGGGAGTGAAAATATGTGATAGTCGTTACCGATTATTCCTCCATATACATATATCAAACCAATTGAGTTATCGGAGTGCTCTTTGCTTTAGACTCATACTTTTATAAATATACAAAATATAATTTAAATTCATTTTCCGAATTTGGCCATAAGGAGGTAAAAAAGGGTTATTTTATATTCACAACGACCTTATTGATCTTATGTATGTGTATATAATTTTTTTTATGTATTGATGCTTACTCAACTACCTGAAAAGTGAAGTCACAAATTCCTACCTATGGAGGTGAAAAGGGGTTAAACAATTTTTATATGTGTTTTCAATTAATTGTCGATATATATTGAACCCAATTGTCGATATATATTGAACCCAGCAGGCTATTTTATTGTGTTATTCACGTACGAGAGAGACCAAAAAATGGTTTAAATTATGATTCAAGGGTTTTTCGAAATTAAGTCTCTTAGAAAGTGAAAAGACCTGGAATGTGTTTTAGATAAATCCTCGATGTATACAAAACCAATCTAGATATTCAGTTTATTTTTGCTTCAGGATGATGATTAGGTAGAGGCTGAAAAAAATATTTAAGTATTTTTCTAAATACGTACTCTCATTACTGTAAAGGGGTGAAATGTTTTTTTTTAGTGAATCATTGATTTAACTTCGGGTAACAATTAACCCTTCAAATAGAATACTCATACAAATGCTAAATACGTGAAATTAAGATTTTTTTAAAATTCTCTCTCTAAAGTTGTGAAATAGTGTAACATTTTGTTTTCGATCAGCCCATGATATCTGTCTAACCAGCAGAGATATTAGATGTTATCAGCATCACATGGATGCTTACGTGAACGCTTTAAAAAGTTACATAATATATATTTTTTTACTGTATATCATAAACAAATTAATAAGGGGGAAACTTACAGGTTGTAAACTTTTCAAGGCAGACAGTGCAAAAAGCAGATACGACCAACGAAAAATAATTTATACCGAAGTTTCAATCCGTGGTTCTTTCTGTCAAGATTAACCTCAAGGTTTCGGCACCAGTAGCGTTTCTTTGTAATGGCGCTAAACTTTAAGTGAATGTTTTGTAAAAAAAGATGTTATTGAGGCCACAGTCACCAATGATTGTGCTCGGGGTAAATCTGTATTCATACCACATAAATTATGTATTTCATTTGATTACATTCTTATATTTAAGAGACTGTGATTAAGCCTTAAGGTCAATTTTGTTGTGACTACAAATATGGCAGAGAATAAGTCGCTGTTACTGGCAGAGACTGAGGATTATGTTTCGTGTGGACATCTGTAGCTACTTAGACTGCTGCAGAGTTAGCTCAGTTAGTAATTTGCAGGTTATTCTAACACTCGAAAGCAGAACTGATAATTTTGTGTATAAAAAGGTCCTTAACGTAAAGTAAATATTATCTGCTACGAGTAATGCACGCGAGCAAAGGTGCAGTAGATCTAACAGTTAAACAGTGAGAGATAATCAATAATAAGTTTTGATTCCAACTTTTCATGCCTTGAAGTGTATCATGACGTAACTTAAATTCACACCAGTACCTTACACAGCGTTTGAAACCAGAACCTCCTGCTCCGTAAAGTGATGTTACAACCACATTGAGCTGTGCCTTTTCACCAGCAAATGAAAAAAATACTTTCACTGTACGTAACAATATGACTACAAAGAGAAATACTGTTATTATTTCTCAACGGTAATGCTTGCTTTTGGGGTGATCTGTCTTAAGAGGTTTACAAATTAAGTTTGGCCCACCAGAATTAGTCAGAGACAAATACTAGAATATCAGAACTTTAGAGACAGTCTTCTGAATACTAAAGTACTGCTATATATTTAATTGGGTTAAAGGATATTTGTTATGCCGTGAAAATACATGTTTAATTCCACTTATACTCCATTTCATATAAGTTTGGATAAATCTGACCGCAACTAATAGGGAATAATTTGTAATATTTTATTATTTGTGTCGCTACACAAGACAAACTTTAAAGTACATATGCTGAAATGGACATTTCTGGTTCATTTTAGAGCTAAAAGTATCTTGCATTGTGCAACAAATTACAAAATACTGAAACTTATTGCCCATAAGGTCCTGTAAAATTAATCCAAACTTATGTGAAACAGAGTGTACCAAGTTTGCAGCTATGTGAAATGTGAAATAAATGCTAAAATAATATATTTTCTTTGCCATTATGCCAAACATTTTCTTTAAAAAAAATGTGATCATACCACTTGCCTCCCACTAAGGAGATTAGGGTTCGATCACCGGCGGGGTTGTTTCCGACTTCTCGCATTTGGGAAACGGTGCGGACGTTGTCGTATGCCAGTGGATTTTCCTGTGGGACCTTCCTATTCCTTGCCCTTTTCATTCCATCATTTTCCCATGGGCGTCCAGTTTGAAGTCTGCACTCAGTGTTCGATATCCTTCCGTCGGGTACCTTTCCCAAACAATATTAAATTTACAGATAATTAAGAACTTAAGCATTGTTTCCGGACTGAAATCACGTAGCTACAAGGCAGGTGGTCAAAGCCCTCAAGGGCTTTAAATACATTGGAATGTGTTCATAAATATGTTTCTTTGTACAAAAAAATATTCCAAAAGTGTTTATTTTGGCATAATACGAGTAGAAAGTACACTTTACAAGATAACTGAAAGGTAGTTTTAAAACAACACTTTTTTTAGAAAAATTATTACGAAGCCCCTCGAAATGAATAAAAAGAGTTTTTTCAACCTATTATATCTTAAAAATGACTCACGGTATTTGTGTGAAACTACTCTAGAAACATGCAATTCACTTGGCTTAAAACTTTCCATCAATAAAAATGTGGGTTGACCCTAAGCTACAAGGGGGAAAATTTTCGTGCTGCTTACTTTTTAAAAATTAACTTATTTAATCGCCAATTATACTTTGTAATATGCTAATATCTTCATACCAAATACCAAATACTAATTGTTACATATTTCATGTAATCACTTCAGCCGGACAACTTGCAGATGTTTAAATAGCACCATGTTTGTGTGGTTTGGTTTGCGTTTGTCAAATTTTAAGAAGGTTAATGATAAAAACAAAATAATATAGCCATAAATAAATACAAAATAAATTAAATCATATGTTAGCGATATCAGACCATTCATCGACTGCAGAACATTCAATTAATTTGAAGCTATAGCCGACATTAACAATTACATAGCAAGATAAGTATGAAATGCATGGAAGTCATGAAACATCCTCGAAATATAAACAGAGATAATGGGTAAAAGATAAAAAAACCTGGGATTCACTCTTTAAAATACGTAAATGACCTGCTAGGCCACATATATTGTTGGCAACCACAACATTCAATCAGAAGGTGGCAACAGCGATGGACGCCGCATCTCAAGTGACTGCCTTAATTCGCGCAGAACTCCCTTTAAGGTTACAAAATAAAAAAAAAACTTTAAATGCAAGTGTGCAATAAACAATATTTAAAAAATTTTATAGTTTGAACTTATAGGTTTTAAGTTTGATCACATGCGAAAACGCAAAATTCAAAAGCAATATATTCCGTCTGAAGATAACTCCAAGTGAATTTTAAGGTTCTGTCCTTGCGATTTATTTATCCTCTTTACGAAACACACGTATATAGCAAAGGGAAACAACTGTAGGCTGTTTTTTCTTTAGCTGATTCTGTTAAAATAAAGGATATGAATACATTGACACTACTGCTTTCAAAGATAATGGTGAAAGCTTGAGAACCCGTTCAGCCAGCCTTTGAACACAGCGCCTGCGCTAACAAATCTGGCTGAGCTTTTGAAACACAAAGTTTCATAAAGAGGCAAATACCATCTCGGTGACGAATATGATATGTAAGGTAGAAGCGGTTTCTTGTGCGAAATGTTGTAGTTTACAAAGTCAGTTTGTGTGTTAAGAATTTTAATTTCTGTTTCCTGCATAATTAGGTATTATTATATACTTCAGACTGATTGTACTATTTTTTATCAACACAGTCAGTGTGTAGGACTAAGTTATCTATCCTTGGTGTCATATTTTGATACAAATATTTTACATAAACCTTATTTGACAAACTTTTGTTATAATTTTATTGATATATTTTTTTTAATAATATCATTAAGACATAAACATTATTAATATTGAAATTCGAGGGCCAGACGTGACTGAGTTTATACATGTTAAAGTTATATTTTTATGCTGGCGTGTGTGTCTTCATGAATGTTTTACGGTACGTTGTATAAAAATATGTTTAGAACGCTATTTTAACACTTTGGGACATATTCGTATATTATGTTATTCAATGTTTGTAAATAATAACATAGATATGTTGAAAAATAGGTGTCTGACTTCTGCTTGATATAATTACTATACTTTATATGTCTTTCAAAGCTTCGTAACAAAATTGAAAATATAAATAATAAATCGTAGTTAATTTAGTCAATAGTCTATCTATGATTATGTTCTTTTAATGCTGTATTTTTTTGCTGCAACAAAAAAAAATGATAAAAGATATTAAACCCTTAACAAATTTGCAGACACAAATTTTAAAATCGGAATCAAGATTAAAATATATTCTCAATGTATAAATTTTAATGTGAGTGTTTGCAATGATAAAAGTTTAACAGTAAATTTGCAAGACGTTGAACTGTTTGGCTACAAACAATGCTTATATTACCGTTAATTTTCATCTTAAATATAACCGCCAGCTTGCACCATTGTTTCAAACACTAAGCATTGTTTGTAAAAATTTTATACGAATATTTCGTTATTTAGTAGTTTTGATAATTATTAATATATTGAATAAAATTTTTTTAAACATAATTTTTAAGGAAATATTTGTTTTATAAAATCATTTTCAATTACAATATTTCTTAGGAAAATTTAGGAAGAACATTTTTTGTTTGAGAGATTTGTCTTCGAAATTTGTTCATTGAGTATTAATGTTTACATTTACAGTATTTCTCAATTTAAACATCTTGGCTGTAAGGTATATAGTAGAGTCCGTAAGTGTAGTTTCAATCTCAGAATCCTGGTGTGAACAAGACTGGGGATTTCCGTGGTAAATTATCAGGTCGAGCTCACTAAACTTTAATGATAATCATACAAAAGCGTTTTCTTCAGTCAGATGAAGGAAACAATGCTAATTGTTAAAGATGTTGAAATATTTTTTCTGTGCTTGTTTACGAGTGTTATTTGGTAATTAAAATACTTATTTGTACATAGTTTTCTCAAAGACCATATATGGAAATCGCCTTAAAGATCTTGTAGTAATGTGAACCGCAACAAAAAAAATTCATTCGTTGTGATACATAGGTTCGACCGGTAATTAAGATCTACCTAATAAGAATTAACACGTATTACGTAGTCTTGCTTTTCTCATATATCTGAAGTAAGGAGCACCTTTTAAGCCAACTATCCGTTGTTTATACGGCTTTAAAGTTTATTATTATTTAAAGGCTAAACTAAAGGATCTGTTTAAAATAGTTTTTACTGTGTAGTTCAGAACAAAACGTGTATTTCTTTAAGATATTAGTATAATTACATTTCTTTTAGTTAACTTACTAAGTGAAACCACGCCAGAATCTGTCTTGATGAATCCGAGTATCTTAGAAGAAGAAAAAAATATGCTCTTATTAATGCTTAGACTACAGTCGACTAAATATGGCCATCAAAATGAAAACACGGTTGTTGAGCAGTTTCAGGAAACTATTATGTAAATTGTGAAAAATTGGTGTCTCTATTTTTTTTTCTATATTTAAAAATGGGTTTTCCTTGGTACATGTTCTGTTGGCCTTGAACTTGAAGGAAATGTTGACACAGAAACAAAGTGTGAACCTTTTGCTGTACATCAGAACCAAAAAGAAAATACAGCAGGAAGAAAAACAATTTTTTCAAAAATAATGAAATTTAACATGAACCTGTCTCGTCCTAGTTACTACTTAATCCAAAGGACTTTGAATATTACAGTGCGTATTTCTCATTACAGTGAACCCTCGATAACTCGGACCTCGATGTCCCGGACTTCGGATAACTCGGACAGAATTTCAAAAAACAAAATTAATTTTAATTAAATTATTTTTTGGTCAAAAACCATAAGAAAATTGTATCTGCCTCATTTAAATCCATCACGTTTTATTTAAAAAACAGTATTAAGCTTTAAAAGCAGTTGCTCATCGCTACGTAGCCTTTAATAATCCCGCCGTAAAATATGTGGCAAGTTCCGTGTGGTTAAATGTTGCAAGCGAGGCGCGCGAATAGAGATGCAACTCAGCAGGCAGACCTCCGTTCTTTATCTTTCCTCCCTCTTCTCCGCGCGAGCCACACATGCACGTGCGTCGTAAATAAACACTACAATATGATGCTGGTGAATTGGATGGTAACTACCGGTCACAATGGCACCTAAAGGGAAATTTATTTAGTTCTGAGGTGTGCGATATATTCAAGATTTCAAAACAATTTGTTTCGGACATTAATAAAAAAAATTAAAAGCCACTAGTTTGCATTGCAATGTAGGCAAGGTGGTGACAGGGTTTTACGGCCCTTTAACGACGTCTTACAAGCCGATGAGGGTGAAGTGATGTGAAAGAACAACACAACATTTATGCCCGAGCAAGGATTCGAACCCAGGGCCTCTCGCACTGTAAACTGGCGCCTAACCCACTACGCTAGAGGCCGGCGCGATATCGAAAAAATAAAACATGGCTTAATAATATATAAAAAAGGGGAGGGGGTAGAGATAGGCTTTTGCCCCGGGTCGCAATTTTCGAGGGCCTCGCTTTTGAAAAAGTTAAATGGTTAAAATAAATGGGTTTTTATTGAGTCCCCGTTAATGTTGATGGTAGCTGCGAAATTTATTTTAAGTGTAAAGTGTGTGTAAAGACGTCACTGATCTATGACGACGCAGCCAAGGTAAGATAGTATGGAGGGAGGCCTAAAAGCGCACATTATCACTTCAACCACGGCCGTGACTTCAACTAAACAAAAAAAAGGAGGAAAGATAGACTGAGATTTACGTTGCTCCTGGCCTCGTATTCTAACAAAGAAGCCCTGGAAAAAAACAATTTCTCGTAGGAAACTAGCAGCTGGCTGCAGACTTTGTTTCATGCTGATTTGAGCAATTTTTCAAGTAAACATCTCATGAGTTGCGTGTGGTCACGTGCAGTGTTTTTATTGCTGTTGAGACTGTACCGGTTGACCTTGACTACTTCCGCTCGCGCTCTACCACCCTAGCTTATCTCTCTCACACACACATGCACGCACATACACGCGCACGCACATAGACTGTCGTCAGCCAGACGAGAGAAGGGGGTGAGAACTTTTATGTGGTTGAAGGGTGCCTTGGTGCCGGCTTCTAGTACAGATAAAAAAGATCAGCCAGAAGTAGCATAAAAAATAAATAAAAAAGAATCTACCAGCCCAGGTTGTTTGACATTCTTTCTTTTATAGTTCTCCCGTTACAGTGATAATTTCCTCACTACCCCAAGCTTTGTATGTTTTCTTAATGATGGGGAATTTTGTGAAATCAAACTGCATTAATTTAACCAGTGATCACTATTTAGTGCAAGATGTTTTGCCTGCATAGCAAATAATATCTTTAAAACTTTATTTCCAGCAAAGTTACACAACCCCTTGTACTATTGCATCACTTTGTGGTTTTTTTAATAGTGGTTTAGTTAATTTTTAATCGTATTATCTAGGGAGGCTAAATTGAAAAATATATATTTGCTATGCAAACTAATTGCTATTTAACAGAACATTCTATCATAAAAATTTGCAGCATTTTGATATTTAAAAAAATGAACAATAATGTACTTCTTAATTAATTATGTAACAATAATGCTTGTGATCAGTATTTTGTTGACGAACTTTACAGTATTTCACTGAAATATATGATTTAACACTCATTTGTAGAATTTAAAGTAAAATACTGTAATTTACGTAACTTGGGATGCTTAAATAAATTTACTTAATATTATTGTTTTTGATAATACATCATGATTACAGTCAAATTCAAGTTGTTAAGATTGCATCAGGATTACAGTGAATTCCATGTTATCTGTCTTAATCGAGAGTGACAATGCCCATGGTTATTCAGTGATTGTCGTTAATCAGCAGTACAAATTAATATAAAAATTGCCATTATCTCTCTTAACATTACCGTTTGTTAAATTTATTTCATAGTATTAAAAGCTTGGTGGTGTTAAGTTTGAAGCTGTTATAACAAAGGGCTTACTGTCATTTTTTTTAATTATTGAAATTGTTGCGAATAAACCACGATTTATATAATTAATACCCACATTACTGAGAACTAAATGTAAATGTACATTGTACTATCTATGTAACATTTTCTCAAGTTAGTTATATTTATAGTTAAGTTACATTTTACTATCTAGTACTTACTCGTGTATCCAAGTAAATTGTTTCGTAAATTTTTTGTACTTTCGTACTGTATAATGTATTGAATATGCATGTTTTTCAGGCATGCTAATGTTGTCAGCATGGAGGACTGCAATGGACTCACAAAGTTAAACATGGTTAAAGCCTGTCAAGCACCTACAAATGGTGGAAATAGTCCAGTAAGTCCAGGGGTGGGACAGGAAGAGTCATCAGTCTACTTTGATGCTACTGAAGAAAATCACCTAGATTTACATTGTAACAATCACCAAGCAGATGAACCTCACCAAGATAAGGTAATTAGTAATTTGCAAGATATTTTGATAGAAATGTTTTCTGCATTGCAGCACGTTCATGATACTAGTTGTTAAATGATGGTAGATCACGTCCAAAAATGCCATATGGTAGCTTGCATTTTGTAATTTTTCTCTAATATATGATGGGGAGGGGAGAGGATAGTTCTTGTCAGTATTGTAGAGAGACGCTGAGACTTTGGGTCATGGTGGTAAATATCTATATAGTCTTATGTCTTTAGGTCTTATATGGTAGTGTATCAGAGGTCCCTGACAGTATATTCACACATTAATTTTGTCGTAGACATTGTAGAATGTAGGAAATCACATTAACTACAGAAAGTTTTCTAAGTTTAAATTAAATAAAACCTTTATTTTGATATACTGTATACAGTAAACCCTCCATCTAACGACATCGCACAGTGCCAGGAAATTGTGTCGTTAGATCGCCGATGTCGTTAGTCACGAAAAACTAAATTCGACCCCCCCCCCCCCCAAATAAAAAAAAATGTTTTTTTTCTATCATTTATGTAAAACAATTACAGACTTAAAAAAAGTTTTCATTGAAATTTTATTTTAGTACTATGAAAAGGTGTCTTTCAAATAAAATTGTACCCGACAATCCCCCACCGTGATGTGCGTGGCAGAGTGGCACACTTTGTCTGGTTGTGTAGGATGCGGGAGAGGGAGTGGCCGGGCCGCTGGCCTTGGCTTGCCTCCGGGCAGCTTGTGCGCGTGTGATTCATCCTGCTTGTCTCGCGCGAAGCACATTTCGGCCAAAACATAAATACTCGTATTATTTACATGAATGTATATGGCAACGATTTTTAAACCTATCAGTGCAGCCATTGAGTCTTTTTTTTCATAGCGCAATAACTGTTAGAGCCTATCGCCATTATAAGCATTTATGCGATACTAATAAAAGTGTGTATTAAAGAACAAACACTTAAAGAAATGTCTGTATTTTTAAAACTCAAACGCCTATTATGAACGCGAATTTAGAGCCACTGAAAAGGGCAAAAATCTTACTTCTCAAGATGCTGTCACGTATAAATTAACGACTGAATTACTAATCCCTAAAAGTTGTAGGCCTATCGGAAAAATCACTAAACAATGCATAATGCACCAGTTTAATGCTCTGTATTACAAATAGAGATGAAATGGCTCTCGGCGTGCTGGCAGCGGTCGCTCTTATTGCTCCACTGTCGAGCGAGCATAAACCAAAACCTTATCAGCCTCCATGCCGCACACGGTGATGGGACTGTTGTGTTTGCGTCGTAAGCCGTTTTTACGCCGCAGCGCGTCAGTAGTCACAAGTGATAAATAATACAGCGGAAGTTGTCAAGGTCAAGCCGAGCTCATTTCTGCAGCTAGAGAAATAAAATGAGATAACACTGGATTTTTTTTCTTTTATGGACTAAGTGCAATGCTGGTAATTTTTTTTTTTTTTGCTGTGCTGTAATGAGGGCGGAAAAAACTGTGTCGTCTCTTCAACCCCCATCTTTCTGGGCTATCACATAACACGAAAACATGGGAGTCGCTGAGTGGGAGAGGAAAAACAAACGCATAACTCTGCTTTATGGCGAGAAAGGATGCTAGTTGCACGTGACTATCAGACAGTCTTCAGTTCATGCGCGCACACAGAAGCACAATCTGGCTTGTTGAAGGGACTGGGGGGAGCAGGTGCATGTTTATTGGCTGCCGTGGTCAGTCAGGAGGGATTGTATCTATGTTTAGCGGTGTGTTTCTTACACCACAGCACTCATAAAGAAAATGGCAACGTGGACAATTTTCCTTAAATTTTCAATTTTTTGACCCAAATTTTTCACGGTTCCTCCAAAAAGGTTGTAAATTATCACTGCTATGCCATGTCGCGTATCGAACTGCATAGCTGAGATGAGGACCCGTGGAGGAGTGTGAGAGGGAAGTTCAGGCAGGAGGGAGCATGGAGAAGTTAGGGGAGCATTAGGAGATAAGGCAGCGTTAGTCAACACGTCTCACATATGTTGGTGTTGGGCGCCCTATGCACCCGACTCGCGCTTCAACTATATTCCAGCCGAAGTTTCTAGCATTTTTAAACAGTTTCTTTTTTGTTACACTGCTGCATATTGCTAATTTATGATTACTGCATTATTTTATTGCTTAATGTACACAATTATTTTTAATTAACGTTTTACTGTGATCTATTTCACTTTGCTTAGCTTTGATCAATTTTTAAAATATTAATTTTATCACGGTTCCTGAAAATTATGTTTTTTGATCGCCAATGTTGTTAGATCCTATGTCGTTAGATCAGGGGTTTACTGTATTATACTTTTTTAAATTCTTGTGAAGGTGACGGACCTATTTTTAGTAGACACGTACACTAGTTTAGAAGTGAGGTGGAGGAAACAAATTATTATTCAATTTGAAATGAAGGAAATAATAACATTATTTACAAGTACAGTGCTTTTAAGAATAAATCCAAATATTTTACTCGTAGCAAAATAAAGTGCGGTTGTAAAGCTGCTTGTCTAAGTTTTGTTTTACAATGCATACTAGCATTTTATTTAATGTTTTTAAGGTTTTTTTAGTGTAATAAGATTGGCAACCATTAATGTGGTTCAAAACTATAGAAAATTTGTGGTTTTGGGCGTGGTTGACTACTACTATTTTATTACGTGTTACGATCATTATTCTATTTGTTATGGACTTGTAAATTGTGTACAGATATATAAGGAAAGGACACATATTTTGAAATTCCCACTCCTGGAATGCCTTGGAATGGCAACATTATTAATTAGAGTTGGCTGCCTTATCGCTACCACTGCTTTGGTTGCGTCTCGGTTACAGCCAGCAATAACAGTCTCAAAATCAACATGGCGGTGAGTGGTTGTGCCAGTGTAATAGCTCATTTGATCTTTTGAAATACAATTGTTGATGTACACCCCAAGTTCTTACAGTTCACTCATTAGTTATGAACAAGTTTTGGTCCTATGTGCCAGATGTTTGCCAAAATTTTAGTGTTTGGTCTTCGTTGAAATGTGAAATATGCATCTTTACCACATGGTGTGAATCTTGTGAGTTTGGCATGCTCTGTGCATTTTCATCTATTCACAGCAAGTGATATCTTTTTCATAGCATGTTGGCCATTTAATTTCTTGTGTGGTTTTTGTTGATGCAAACGTGGCATTTTTTCGTATGTTGGGCACATTTCGTTTTGTTGCACGCGTAACATAATTTTGAATTGGTTCCTGTGCCCACGTGAAGAAGGAACGTTCTTTGCAGAAACCGTCCCGTGTCTGTGCTGCTGCATTGAGGTGATGCGATCAATTCTCAATAATTTGTTGTGCAGTAGTTCGTGGTGCTAGCCTTTGGAATTCAGTTGTGTTTGAGGTTATGTGAGTATTTGTTCCTACTGCTTTCCATTCTTTCGTCATTGTGTTTGTGGTTGTTGTGTTGCAGTGTTAGCCCATTAGTAAGGTCTTCCAAATGGTCCTCTATTTCTGAACCTCACTATGGCCAAGGTTCATTCTTTTTCAATGCTAGTGCACATTTTCTTAACAGAGTCTTGTATCAAATGAGTCTATGACCTAGCTCAGGATGTTATTGCAGATGCATCAAAGAAACCCTGTTCTTGGCCACTGTGAGAGACCTACCTAATTTGCGTGATCACTTTGACGCAGATTATGTCATGGTTGAAGCAGGAACTACTGCCGATTTTGATTTTGAGGAACATGCGGCACAAATGGTGGACTTCGAGGAGAAGTATTTCGCAGTAATGACCATAGTAGATTTCCTCGCCGGAAAACTTACTGAAAGTTTGGAGAATGTAAACGGTGAAACTAGTAAATCTCAGTTGCTCTACCAAAGATCACTCCCTAGTTTTGATGGCCACCCAAATCAGTGGACCACCTTCTCGAATTTGTTTTTGACCTTGATCACAAACAACCATGACTTTTCACCAGTGAAGCGTCTTGCATAGCTGAAGATGTCTCTTCGGGGTGAGGTTCTGGGTATGGTCCAGACCCTGCCTATGTCCAAGTTAAATTTTGATGTGGCAGGGACGTTTACTGTTTTCTCGATACGAGAATAAATGCCTCATTGTGGGTATGCAGGTTGATGCACTACTGCAGGCACCATCCGCTACCATTGACTGTCTCAAATTACTGCATCAATTGTCTGTTAGAACAAAGAATGCTGCTGCCTTAAAGGCTCTTGATGTTCCAGTTGACCACTGGAATTTGATCTTACTACAAATTGTGTGTAAATGCTTCAGCAATGCTTTGCGGAGTAAAATGAAGCTGACCCTTTCTGATGAACTCCCTACACTTTATGATTTGGTCGTGTTTCTTGGGAAGCACTGAACAGCTGCGGAGACTCAACAAAATACAAAGGTTTTAATGGTTCTCTGTCTAAACCTAAGCAGATGGCTTCATTCAAGTAGCAGCGTAATGGTGAGCAAACCTCTAAATGGTTATTAACCTTTCAGTCTCTGTGTACTATGTGTAAGGGTCTGCATGCACTATGTAAATGTACAGATTTTCTGGCGCTCTCTCCACCAAACCACTTTAAGATCGTCAAGGAATGTCAATTGTGCCTCATCTGTTTATCTGACTCACATGTTGCCAAACTGTGTCCTTCCAAGTTGTTGTGTCATCACTGTGGTGTTAGACATCATTCATTGTTACACTTCTAAACAACTGCTGATTCTCAGAAACCTGATGGGTCCTCGAAACCCAGTTTGTCACAGTATGTTGAGCAAAACTCAAGTCTTGTTGCTGTGACACCTGTCACAAGTTTAAGGTGGACTGTTTTATTACCTACAGCACAAGTTCACATTTTGAATTCAGCTGGAACTCGTGTTAGTGCCCGTGCCTGTTGAATTCAGCAATTCAGGCCAGTTTTATTATGGTAGACTGTCTGCAAAGGCTGGGACTTCCTTGCAAAAGAGCTGATTTTGTGGTTCATGGTTTGTTCAACGCCACAGTTAATGTTGCCATGTTCTGTACTTCAATTGTAATTACACCTTGGGACAAGAATCTGCAGTTTGCTGTTGATGTCTTTGTATTGCCTAAGATAGCACATCAGTTGCATATAGTACAGCTTTCACAGGAAGTGTACCAGGATGTTTCCCATCTCAATTTAGCAGATCCAACGTTTGACATGCCGGGACCCATTGATCTTCTTATCAGTGCTGAGCTGTTCCACAGCTGTTAACGGCAGGCAAACTGGATGGTTCTCCGTCAGCAGTGGATTCTGTCTTGGGTTGGATTCTGATGGGGCGTGTTGAGCAACAGTGTTCTTCTTTTGTTGAATCATTTTGCTTCTAGTTCGTGACAATGCTATCTTTGTCAGAGACTATGAGGTGGCTCTGGGAAATAGAAGAATATCCACCGACCAAACACATGTCTGCTGAGGACGTTCAGTGTAGACGTTCAGTGTGAACAGCATTTTGTTAAGACACAATAGGGACAGTGAGGGCAGATACTCAGTCTTGTTGCAGTTTCAGTCATCTACACTTACATTTGGTTTGACAAGACCTTAGGTAGTCAGCCATTTGCTTTGTATTGAGACACAATTAAGAAAGGATCCTCAGTTGAAACAATGGTATTAAGATTTCATGCAAGACTATTTAGACAGTGGGCACATGGTGAAAACTCGAGAAGTGCAAGTTACAACCACCTTGCCAGTCTACTATCTATCTCCGTCACCATTGTGTGATAAAACCATAGAGCTCCATCACCAAGCTCAGGGTGGTATTCGATGCTTCAGCAAAGGGATCAATGGGTAAATCACTAAATTATAGTCTGTTGACGGGCCCAAAACTTCAAAGGGACATTGTGAGCTTGTTGTTGTCTTTCAGACTTGACAAAATCGTTTTCGTGGCGGACATTCAGCAGATGTATCGTCAAATTCAAATTTATCCGCAACATTGGGATTTCCAGAGAATTGTGTGGCATTTCTGTGAGAGTGACCCTATCCAAGATTTTCGTTTAAGGACTGTGACTTTCAGAATTACCTGAGCACCTTTCCTCGCACTCCACATTCTGCAACAGCTTGCCGATGATGACCAGGAAAGTTTTCTCGTAGAATCAGCAGTGCTAAAGTCTTGTACTTACATGGACAATATAGTCACAGGGTCGAATTCAGTTGAGTCTGCTCTAGAACTTGAACAGTAATCGATTACTCTTCTTGCTAAGGGGGTTTCAAATTAAGGTAGTTCGTGAGTAACCAATCAGCACTGCTCAATTGGTTACCTACTCAAGATGTGGACGTCCCTCATTCTAGGTCCTTGGATGTTCGGAAAGATCATGTGGTGAAAGTGTTTGCCATCAAACGAAACCTGTAATGTGCCTCCGGGCCACAGTATATAGATTATTTAATGTAGTGAATTAGGCAAATATTTGTAAAGAAGAGTGGGGAGGCTCAACGTTATTAATTTTAGGAGATATAGTTGGTAGTATTACAGGGTGAGAATTTCTTTGATTTGATTGTAACTAATATTGGAAGGAATAGTGCTACAGAGTCAGTTCAAGTTGTGTTGGGCTCTGTAGGATCTCAGCTTGTGCATTCAATTTATTAAGTAGTAGTTTAATGGTAAATATGTAAAATTAGTAGCCTATTTTGATTACGACCGGATGAGGGTGGAACTAATCATTTCCCTTCACCCTAGACCAGGGTTGTCAGCAAAGATAAATGTGGGGCCCAGCAGGAGTGGACAGTAGCTGCCCCACTGAGCCAAGATGGCAGACGGTGAAGGGGGAGGCAGCGACCCAACTGAAAATCACACTTGGCCGTTATGTTTTAAATTTAAGTTGTATGTAAAAATTAGCGATAAGAAAGGAAAATAGTGTAATCTATGTGTCAGGAATTTAAATTAATATATTATGTTTGCTTCTGAAAATAAAAATGACGTCTAATACAGCCATAATCGCCTAGGTTCAGTGCGGTTTGCAGGGCAGGGCAGTTTGTAACAAAGCTTCCGATTGGCCAGATCGGAGCTGGGGGAGGGATAGTGTGGCTTGGCTTGCTTTCGCAAGCGTTAGTAGAGAGAAGTGTGGCGTCTCCAGGGAATAACGACGTATCGTGGGGGGGGGGGGTCTGTCCTCCCGGAGAGTGTCATCGTGTTGCTCCAGTAAGATTTAATTTGTCGGGAATCGTGGCAATTAAACACGGAATACCGAGCAGTTGTGTACTTCGTCAGTTGTTTTGTGAACTTCCAATCTCAAGTCGAGGGAGACGGTACTTATTATTTATGGCTGCTCTGTCTCTCCCCTGAGCACGGGAAAATACGGATGTGATAAGCGCATGACAAATTTATTATTGTTTTTGTTCAGTAAACCCGCTGAGCTAGACCAAGGCAAAGAAAGTGGCTATTATTGGGGAGGATATTTGTGAACTCAGCGCAGCTAAAGAAGGGCGGCGGTCGCAAACCGTCTCTCTGCTTTTGCTCGGATTTTTAATCCTATAGATGTTATTGCCCCGGTTGTTCTGTTTGTCAAGCATCTGATAAAATCTATGTGGTTAAAACAGTTAGACTGGGTTGATGTCCCATCCCCAGTGACTGTCCAGCGATGGAGTCGGTTCAGTGAGGAGCTTCCGCTTCTGTTGTCGCTTGCCATTCCACGACTGGTTATAGGAAAGGATGGTTGTTCGTACCAACTTCACGCATTTTGTGATAGTTCGGAGGTAGGGTACGCTTCAGCAGTCTATTTACGTGTATCTAGTCCTGAAAACTAAGTAATTACATATTTTGTTGCAGCTAAATCCAAGGTTGCCCCTGTCAAAGTTTTGTCCTTGCCACATTTAGAGCTTTGTAGGGCCTTGTTATTGGCCTGCCTCCTACATCATATCATGGAGCTTTATGTTGACATAACCATTTCACCATTATTTGCCTGGACCGATTTGCAGATGGTGTTGGCTTGGTTGAAGACATCTCCTCACCAATTAAAAATATTTGGTGCCAACTTTGTAAGAGAGATTTAGTCTCTCAGTTCTTAAGAAGGTCGGAAGCACGTTAGGTCAGAGGACAACCCAACCAACTATGTCTCTCAGGGCTTGTTGCCAACTCAACTCATTGGGCACCCCTTGTGGTGGTCAGGTCCAGCCTGGTTAAAGGATCCCATGAAATAGTTTTCATCCAGACAACTTGTGAATGAGACAGTTCATCAAGCTGTACAGGAGGAACAAAGGCTACATATGGTGGTTGTTCTTGAGCCTGACAAATTAGCCATGCTTATGGCTCGCTTCAGTTGCCTAACTAAGCTTCTTCAGGTAATTGCTTGTGTGTGTCACTTCAGTCACAACACTCGGGTTGATGTGTCAGAGTGGTTAAAGGAGATTTAAGGCTGGCAGAACTCAATAAGTCATAGCATTTGTGTCTTCATCATGTTCAGGAAGTCGTATTAAAGGAGGATCTGTCTGCTCTACAAAAGGCACATTGTAGCAGCTCCAGAGGATTTCTCCCTTTTTGGATAAAGCTGGGTTGATCATTATTAGCGGTAGGCTGCGTTAGTCCAACCTTTCATTTCATCACAGACACTAATGTTGCTCCCTAAAACACATTGGTTCACTAGTTTGGTATTTGGCACTGTCACATGCAGAATTATCATCCTGGGCTGCAGTCATTGCAGGGTATACTGCGTGAGCAATATTGGATTTGGACGGATCGACGTGCTACCTCACACTGCTAGCGTCATTGTATGCAGTGTTTCCGGGCCAAGCCCTCACCTTGCTAGCCAGTGAAGGGCTCAATACCTGTTACGAGAGTCCAGGAAGCCAAGCCTTTCTTGAAGGTAGGGGTTGATTACAGGGACCCTTTCACGATCAAGTCATGTTGTCTGCACAAGGCTCCACGACAAAGGGCCTACTTGTGTGTGTTTGTTTGCTGTGGTAGTAAAGCACTTCACTTGGAGTTGGCTTCATATTTATCTACAGCCACTTTTCTGGCAGCATATAAATGCTTTGTGGGTCATAGAGGTTGAGCATCCAACATCTATAGTGATTGTGTGACCAACTTTTTCGGAACCCATAATCATTTCAAATAACTGGAATAACTACTCCCATCTGCTGGTCATCAGACCAGTGTCACAGATACCTTCTCTTCTCTGGGCATAATGTGGCTGCTTATCCCCCCCCTGCTTCATCTTGTTTCGGTGGCCTTTGGGAGGCCGGCGTGAAATGTGTTAAGCTATATCTACACAAGGTCATTGAGGATCAAATCTTAACATTTGAGGAGTTTTATACATCACTGGATCAAGTGGTGGCATTTTTGATTTCTAGGCTCTTGTGCCTTTTGAGTTCCGATTCAAATGACTTAAATGTCTTAACACTGGGGCATTTTTTAACTCTTGAACCCCTGGTTGCAGTTCCTGAAGAATATCTGTGAGACTTGCCTTTGAACAGACTTGTGCAACAAATTCACCAGAGTTTTTGGCAGTGTTGGAGTAGGGACTATTTACACACTATGCAGCTGCACACAAAGTAGTACGGGATGAGAAGAAGTCTCGCCCCCAACCAACTGGTCCTTATATGGGATGTTCGAGTGGCTCAGCTGCAATGGCAATTGGGCCGCATTCTAGAACTCCACCAAGGCAAGGATAGAGTCTCCCATGTGGCCACATTGCACTCTGCCGCAGGATTGTTCAAATGTCCTGCTGTGAAACTCTGCCAACTCCCATGCAAAGAGTTGAAATAGTAATTTAAAGGGTGTGGGGATGTTTTGGTCTTACATATATAAATATGTATAAAGGAAGGACGTATATTTTGAATTTCCTACTCCTGGGATGCTTTGGAGGGACAACATTGTTTATGATAGTTGGCAGCCTTGTCACTGCCACTACTTTGGTTGGCGTTCCTGTTCCAGCTAGCAGAGACAGTCTCAAAACCAACATGGTAGTGAGTGGTTGTGCTGGTGTAATCGCTCGTATGATCTTTTGAAATCCAATTGTAAATTTCACATCCTAAGTTCTTACATTCCACTCATTAGTTAGGTAACAGTTTGAGATGGAAAATGGTGGATAAATATTGGCCCTTACCCACCAATGGTCAATGTATAGTACAGGAGCTTGCAGGATGAACTCACATGAGAAGTATACTTTTCATGGGGAGGATGTTTCTCTCCGCAGTCTAACCTTGGTTTCGTATATCCACATACCAGTAATCCTTCCCTTGCCTGCCCAGCAGACCTACAACCTTTCCAGTTTTGCCAGACACGTATTATCACTCATGTAGAATCTTCTCTGCTATTGGGATACAAGCAGTGTCGGTTGAAGTCAGAACTGGACTAAAGCAGGCGCGAGAAAAATTGTGGCCAAGTATGTGGCATACCTATAAACTTATCATGCTGTTTCTCTGAAAGTAGTCATTACAATTGTTAAATATTTTAATCATTGACATAGCTTCTTACTTGCCATCACTGTTAGTTATTTCCAACATACTGTTTGAGTATGTTTCTAAATAAATTGTTTATTTAAATACCATGCTAAATTATAAAAAGGTTGCAATGTAAAAATTAAGATGAATAAACTTTTTTAAGAAGTACGTAGATAATGGAAGCATATGAAATTAATTGATAGGAATATAATATTTGTGGGGGGTTTGATATTTGTGTAATGGATTGATATATTTAAAGGATCATACTTTCCACATAAAGCAGTTAGCCTGACTTGCTGTGTTTGGTTACAGCACTAAACAAAAGAAGGCTGAAGGCTTGAACAGCTTATAATTTTGTTTTGGGGAAAATAAGTACGTCACTAAATTGTACAACTCTGAGCCACACACATTTAAAAAATCAGCTCGTTTTGCCACATTGTCCTCTATTTTATTTGCTATAAAATGGAACTGTAATCTTTGACTGTACGACCGCCACGTATCATGCCCTGAATGCAAACCTATCCTCGTTGCCACTTGTATGTCCTGTCCATCGGTGTTTGACAAACTTGGATGCCCATAGCTGGCCTGGAAATATGCACCGCTCAATGCAGTTTACGAATTGCCAAGTGCAAGTCTCTACCCGTTGGTAACACAGTTGCCCGCCATCAAAACAATGGAGTCTCCAACCATCCGCATACTACTCTAGTCAATTACAAAATGTCAACACACACACATCATATACACACTGTCCTTCAATGCATATCACCTTCATTTCATTTACATAAATATAACTTTATGGGTTTGTCACATTGTGCCAGTAAATTCTCCCAAACATTTATAAATCATATTTTGTCCACTGCACAGTTAAACAAGGAAGGGGAAAAGCATAATTATCTTAAAAAAAAAAAAAAAAGCAAGCAGAGCAAAAAGGGGGATGTGCAAGTCTGGCTATTATGAGATGAAAATATATGTGTTATTAATGAAATGTTAAGTAGAGCAAAAAAGATGTGGATTAAATGAGTCTGAATAGTGAATTATTGTGCAACTCGTTCATGTTCTGGTCCAGGTTAACAACTCAACTATTTTTCTAGCACTAGACATAAATTATGTCTGTTGGGGGTAGAGTTCCATTGTCTATCTGTTTGGTAGGCTAATAGGAAGCCCCTTCTCAGTATACCAAAAAGTATCAACTTGAGAAGGGCAGAACTTTACCAAATAATTTTTAAAGACAGGAGTAAAACCACATATAAGTAGGATATATTTTTGATCCTTACATAGTTAAATGTAATTATTTAAAAAAAAGAGAGAGTTTCTTTTCAAAGAACAGATTAATAGCATTAAAACTTACATTGCATGGTAAAAGAGAACTAAAAACACACACTAGGAACATTAAATTACTGCTAGATCAAAATGCCGAAACAATTGTTAACCTGTATAGCTGAAACAAAATTACCAGCTTCCATGGAAATTATACGTAACTTAGTGATGCCAGGCTATAACAGGCTGACATAGTAAGTATGTAATTTCTATAAATTTTTAAAGCCAGTCTTCACATATAGTGTTCTCTTATGATATATTAATTTTGATGTTATGTTTTATGGTAAAAAATGTTATGTCTACAGGAACTGTAGATTTTTTTGTTTTAGGTAAAAAGAGTAAGTAATTTTTTTAAAAATAATTATTTTGTCTGTGTTAATTCATACATGGGAACAAAATCATTTGGTTTCAGTTTAGAAAATAATTTTCCTGTACTTGATTTAAAAGACTTAAAATAGAGTTTATTATAAAGAAGTGGATGTTATACTTCATTCATTCCAAGAGTAATGCTAACAATTGGCCTACTACTAAAGGTTCACCAAAACTAAACCAAAGTTGTATTCTGCATTAACGAACTTCAATAAAGACAGCACCAGGTTCATCCTGATTGAAGATCTGTGGAAGAGGGGTGTCTTGATTTTCCAGAATGGCTATAGGTGTCCCAGACAAATTATTGTAGACTTTAATTTGAGGTACGGGGGATCACAAGCAGTTATACAACCATTGCAAGGGACATAAGCCAAGCAATAGTTATAACATGAGTGACTATTCAATAGATATTGAATTTACTGCGTCATAAAAATTTAGCTCAATCATTCTATAGTCATTTGGTAATATGTTTATAATGTTCGTAGTTATTATGCTAATAAACAAAAAATCTAGGCTTTCTTGATTCAGTAGTTCAAATAGTTCATCAAATAATACAGTTAGTTTCCTATGGTGCCTGAATTGAACAAATGATCAAAGTTTTAGATACCTGAGTACTTTAAATTCAGAAATACTATTGACATCATTGGTGATATTGTAATAGTAATATCACCATATATTAGGCTTGTTGAACATTCTGTTTATTGCCTCAAAAGGGGATAGTTGTAATGATTTTAAAATAAGTTTAGCGAACTAATATATCCAGTCACAAAATACTGTGAATATATGTATCATAATCCACCGAAACAGCTATAATGATCAAAAGAATTTGTAATTATTAAATATTTGTTTATTTATTAAATATTTATACTTATAACAACAAATTATAAGACTCCCGATTCAAAAATCAGGATCCTTAAGATAATGACATATGCCTCTCTCATTAGTTGTCTGCATCCGTAATGTAGTCAATCAGATGCCGGTCTATGGTGTGATACGTTTCCAGGTTCCAATCCCAGTTCGGGCATGGATGTTGTGTTGTCTCTTCACTTTGTTTCACCTTCATCGGCTTCTTGAACATCGTTGTTAAAGGGCCATAAAACCCTCTCGCCTCACATTATAATCTTTTGTGAACCCACTTCTAACTTACTATAATTTTTAAGACTCAGTGGAACAAATTCGTAATACAATTTGTTTAATATAATAAATTCTGCTTGACTCATAAAGTGGAAGTTTAGCATTATTTACACGTGGTGCACACAAGTTATTGCATCCCTACCCAACTTAAAAATTGCATATGAACTTGTATTCTCTTTTTACTACTACATTGTTTTTAAATAAAGTTACATTTTGTTGTTCTGCTGCTTGTTGTCATTGCTATTATTTATGAAAAATTAAAGGCTTCTACAATTTTGTACTATTACACACTGTTCACTTCTGAGGTCTTGAAATATACAGAGACTGAGTATGTCAGGCCTAGTTTGGTCAGCAGCAAAAAGACGGCATTTCTCTTGGTCCTCCAATACCAAGCTTTATTCCATCCTTAACCAGTTGAATTTCACTTAGATGCCTCTTTACAAATCTTCAAGAGATGTTCTACGGTATAACAGCACAGCAACAACAGAGCATGACAACCTTTCAACTTTTTATACAGTATGTATTTAGCCACTGTGTGGGCTAACTACAGAAGAACACTTTATTATTTAATTGTTTTCATTTATAACTTTTAAGTTAAACAATTACATAAACTTAAACATGAATAATATTGTGGAACAGAGTATGCGCCCTCATCACCTTTACATCAACTGACAAAATAGATTTTCTGACTAAATACACTGGCTAAAATGGAAACAACATAAACACTGATGATTAAGGGATGTGTGGTCTACAGTCTGGCAGTACATCTTGCAATGACAGTCCACAATTGCTGTTCTTCTTATAGTTCACAATCATTACTGTTGTGTGTGTCTACAGATCTTCTCTTGCTGTACTCCTAGTACGTGGGTCCTTAGGCTGAGAAATGTCAGGGGAGGCAATGCAAAATCCTACAAATCAGAAAACTGGTCCTCTGAAGAGAATGGGTAGTCATCCACACAGAAAGGGTTTAAACTGCTCAGATGACAAGTCAGAGAGAAACAATGCTGGAAACTCATTCATGCAGCCAGAAATTACACCTGTCTTCAGCTTGCATTTCACTTGAGGTTCTGGGCAGCGAATCTTCAGGCAGTAGACGAATGCTGTCTCCACAACAGCAGACGCCCAACCATGTAGTCACATGGTACACCTAGACAACACCAGCACACTGTTTATCCTCATGCCCAAAATCATCTCTTATTTCATTACATCATACTTCGGGGCTACAAAGCATTCCAGTGTAACAGTGTGTCTATATTACATCTCTCACAGTACCAAAAATACACAAAGTGGCCAATGCCTACATTTTTCTCTTTGCTTTTGTACATAAGTTGAATATTAGGGTATTTGAAATAATAGTCAGTCATTCTTAATCCCACCCTATTAATTACTAATTGGTAGTTAAAAAAAACATTTTACCTAATTGCCAAAAATTCAACAATTACTTTAAAACTGTGGTAATGAAGAATTTTAAAAATTCAATGCTAAAGCAATTAACACCTAAAGTCAATATTTTTTGCGTGTTACTAACTGTCATACACAAAGATCTTAAAATAATTGTTCTGTTTAGTTAAACATTTTACGAGGAGTTGAGAAACTGAGAAAGAACTGAGTCTAAGCAGCAGTGGCCAATTATATTCTTAATCTTATCAGCAGCAAATGTCAATAAACACTTCACCATAACATAATTGTCTATAAAACCACCTGCAGCAACAGGTCAAATATGGGGAGCCACACAAGTGGCACCTGACACATGTTTACAAAAATTCCCGTCCAGGGTCCCAAGTCCGTACTTAATGTAAATTTTCCATAATCAAGTTGAATGTTCAGCAAACTGTTTCCAACTATTGCATCAGAAAAATGCACATAAACTTTGTCATCAATAATATAATAAACCTGGTTTAGTTTGGCCATGCATGATTACTTTGTCTTGCCCAAACCGTCAAGTCTTTTCTTGTTTGTTAAAAAAAGATTTCAAACTTTTAGTGTGTGGAACATACTTAATATTTATAAGCCAGTTGCTCAAGTTATATATTTATTTGACAATGATCCTGAAACAAATATCTTGAGTGAGACAAATTCGCTCTGGAAATTATTTATGAAACTCAGTTAAAATACACACCCTCACCAATTCATGCTTTTTGTTTGATGCGAGGACCATCACAAGCATTCATAAATATTATTAAAAAATTAAAAATTTTCTGGATGCGATAAATTACCCCATTCTATTCACACCATTAATTTTTCTTTTTATATTAATTTGTGTATTGAACATGGATGGACACTACAATTACAAGGATCATGGATTTGAATTGTCACTAAGAGGACACAGTAAAGTGAGGATCATAATAATTTTATGCAAACAATTATTACATAACATTGATGAAGAAATGTGTACGGGGTGTGGAAACCCCAATTTTTTACTTTTATACTTTTCAAATTATTAGCCTATATCCGATAATATTTTAAAGACAGCAGTTGTCTGCATATAGCATATGTCATTAAATTATTATCCTATAATATATTGAAGACAGCCATTGGCTACATGCAGTTAAGTATTGTGTACATATATATATTTTCCAGTAATATTTTGAAGGCCTTTACTGGCTTCATACAATTACATATTGCATACATATACATTATCCCACCTAAGCCCCCAAACAACTTCGCAAACAAAAACAGTGCTTGTAACTATCCATTCTAAGATTGCAGTTAATTCATCCAAGTGAATGTCAATAACAGTTTAGCACAGCATAAATTTCATTTGAAATATTTAATAATGCAAGGCAACTATGCTACGGCACAATCACAAATGTGAGGAATCAAGATATAATTCAATTGTTTTCATTTATTTCATTAGCAATTTTTATTTCTGCTGCAACCTTAGAGTGGACAGAGTATAATAACGTTCCTTAATAACAAAAAATTGGCTTCTAAATTTCAAAAGTTTAAAACAAAATTCACATACAAAAATAAATGAGAACATTAATGGTGCATTGAAGACGAAAGATGTGATCCTTATTTAAAGTCCGCTACATGCTGATTACTGTTACAAGTTTCTTATTTATCAGAGGTTTATTAAGACGTTTTAAAAAAATTTGTACTTATTTTGGACTCGCTTACATGAGGAAAAAGTTTCCTTATTTATCTAGTTTTGAAGAGTTCTCGTATAGAAAACATATATTTTCATTTCAAATGTTACATGAAATGTGGGACAAAGTGAAATTAAAATACTTGCAAAAAAAAAGCATGTATTTTTTTCACATGGTAAATTTACAACTCAAACCACAACACTGTACAGTCATAAGAAACAAACAATGAAAAATATTATCAACTACAATACAGTAATTACATCATTATTTTGTAAACAGTAATTATTTTATTCACAAGTCTGGAATGTATGTAAGATTACTTTTTAGAATCATAATAACCTGGGTCTTCTTAAGGCCCTGTCACACTGTCCAATATTTCCATCTAATAGCCTCCAACATGTTGTGTCAAATAAAGTTGGACGTAACATCATAAAAACGTCACTACAGTGACCGTGTTTATTGGAAGAGGTTTGAAGACTTCAATTTCCATCATATATTAGTGAATTGGACGAGTTTGAAAATATGTTGCATGGTTTGTAATCCCAGCCAATCAGAATCGTGCATCACGAAAACTGAAACATTGTTCCTATTTCCGATATGAATATCAAAATGACATTGGCGAACACGTGGGAGAGGAATGTTGTCTCAGAATTAATAGATTTTTATAAAAATTAACCATGCCTGTATGCGGTAGGTAATGCGGACTACCATAACTGAAATATCATAACCTTCATTCGTGCGAAATGTTGAGTTGGATGGAAAATATTACTATAGTTTTTGGTAAAGACAAAGCCATCCATTATAATTTAAATTAATTGAAGAGTTGGATATTTACCTTAAAATATACTAATATTGTCTGTGCAATTTTGATTAAAATACATAAATCTACAAATTAATCATAGAAATTATTATTATTTGAAATATTGCAGAAAAACAGCACTTATTGTTCTTTCGTGAAGTTTTCCTGCTAATCAAATTATTTTGTATTATTTACTTACTGAATGCTTTTAAATTAAAATAATGTTACCAAACTTTTACATTTATTCTAAAACATAACCAAACATATAGGTTATGAGCTCCAACAAAATTTGACAGTTTAACGTGTCTTGAAACATATCTGATAGTAACCGGCCAGCTTTATTTGATGGAATAATTTTATTAATACATTTCATCCAATATTTGTCTTCCAACTTTATCGTAGAAATACAGTTGGAGACAAAAATGTTATGGGGTGACAGGGTCTTAAGAGGCAATAATCTTTAAACACAATTGTTATACTAGTTTTACATTTACAGGTACATGATTTATATTTCTTCATTGTCAATATGTTAAGTAATTTTTAACTAGATATCTAAGTATGTTTATTTAGTTAAGTAATTTCTTCAGAATCCAAAAGGATAAACACATAAAATAATTGAATACCAGATTATGTATTCAATTTTTAATTTTACTTTGTTCCCAGAAATAATCCTTCGAAATGTAGATCAATGCTGACATTCTCTAGGTATGTGTAATTCTTATGTTATTTTAATCTTAGAAAATGAATTTATATTAGGTACCTATACTTTAGTTACTACGTTATTATTTACCCTTACTTTCTTGTCTGTCTGTTCCATACACATTTTGCAACATATTTTAAATTAACATTCTTATGAGCTAGAGACTTGAAGCATTAAATAAAACTCAGATCTGGAGGACAATACAGCATTAGCTCACTTTGGAGCTACAGCTGTGTAATGGTCAGCTCACTTGCCAACCATGTCATATCGATTTCAGAGTGTGGATGATTTCTGGCAGACTAGAAAGCCAGTTGCTGTATCTCAAATGACGTGCAACTGTTCTGGTTCCTATTTTTAAGTATTTAACTAATAAAAGAGAATAGAAATTTTTAACACAGTGTTTTAGAATTTATTTAAATGTATATAATTATTATTTAAATAAATTAGTGTTTTGAGTTACTTATTTTTAAAAATTACTAAAAAGCATAAAAATAGTTCTCTTATCTCAATACAGACTTAAAACGCCATATGGATACCTAAGCCTGTTCAGATCTTCCTGATAATTTGTGAATGTAAATTTTTGAACGCTATGAAAATACATGCATTACTGCATAAAGTGTATATAATTGATGCAGGGATAGTTGACCTAAGTCACGAAGAATTTTATTGTATTGCAGACGAAGTTAACTGTTGAGTGGGTTTTCCCAACGTCAGCTACTTGCTACACTTCATACTATCATTTACTGTATTGGTATGGAAGATACTATTTTATATTTTTCAATATGTTTCAAAAACATAGTACATTAAAAATAAAGTTTTCATTTAAACAATTATTTTATAATTTTTAGATAGTTTTAAAAATATGGTTTATGTAGAATTGTATTGTTGGTCAATTAATTGTTTAGTTTAATCCTTGCAAATTGACAGTAAAAGTAAAGTGAAATAGCAGAAATCTGACACCGCAATAGAAAGCATTGGAGGTATCTGATAAACACAAACAGGCCTTGCTTTCCTATACTCATTTTCAATAACATGTGGGGTAAAAGAAGAGAGGAACATACATTACACACTATACATTTTATGCAATTACTACATTGCTGATTTCATCTGTATTGACTTTTATAGGCAAAGGACCAATACTTTTAAAAATTAGTTAACTTTATACTATGTGACATTGTCGCTAATGTAATGATAAACATCGTTATGATAAATACTGTAGAGGTAAACTGTTCTGCATATTTAAGGTTGCACATATTTTTAATGAGTGAAATTGACTAAACAACAAGGTGAATTTATGCTAAGCTGTTTACTATGTAAATCATACTGATTATAACTGCAAATAAACCGTTATAAAATTGTCGGAATCAACATTTAAGGCAATCCGATATATAATACACTTAAATCTTGTTATTTATATGTTTACAATTCACAAGATTCAAATAAGCCAACCTCCAAATGTAAAACCCATTATCAGTGAAAATATGTATCATTGTTTACTGTGAACAAACTTCACGAGCATGCATGTTTTGCAGTTTTGTGTGAGGTGATCTCTTGCTTGTCCGTGCATTTTCTCTTCAAACTTCTAATAGCATCTGCTATGTATGGTGGGTCACGGATTTCCATGTTTCTGGTGTGTCTAGGATCAACTAATTCTGGAAGCACACGTTTGTAAAATAATACTAGTTTTGGCTCCGTATTTTCTTTCCAGAATGTGTCGTTCCTGTACATTTAAAAGACTGTGACTTTTTCTTGACTCAAAGTCCAGATGCCAAACAAGCAAATTTCTCTTCCTGTGATATGAAGCTGACCCTGAACTTGGTAGAAATATTCTTGATCTTTTTTCAACAAAATCACAACAGGGTTATCCTCAGAATACTTCAAATATTTTATTTTCCTTTCCCGCTTTGCATTATGTACATCCTTTCCAAATGCAGAAGCAGGACACTTTATCTCAATGAGATGATCTTCTCCAGCGAGGCTATCGCTGTGCAGTTATAAATATAAAGTAATTGGTATATGGCCCCCTCTTAATAAATATATACGCAAAAATATTGATGTTAAGACTATCAAACACTCCTTTAAAATTTCTTTCCTTGTCTCCTCAACCTTCGTTAACAGGCTTTGCGGACAATACCTTACCTATTTCCTAAGAGATGAGAAACCTTGTTGCAATACCAACTACAGACCCATGTGTCACTTGGAAAGGTGAAATTTTGTTTACTTTAGTGTCAAGTATGTATTTATAATTATTGCACAATTAGTGCATATACTAAACTCCAGTAAAAATATTGTAACAATTAGTGTAAAGCATTTGTCATTATAAGTTTTATCAATTATGGATAGTCCCTTGCCAAATAATTGCTATTATAATGTAAGGAAGGATGGCACACAGTGGGGTGAAGAACAACTGCAAGCCAGTAGAGCAAACAAAAAACTACACGAAGATGTCTCAACACTGGGGTAAGGATACCTCAGGCCCACCACACCCTCTTAGTTGTCTGTGCCCTAGGGCCTCATACTTGAGGAGACCAGACAATACTCCCCTACTGCGGTTGGCCACTGCCTGCCATCCCCACCCTTCCGTGGAGCGAGAAAGGCGAGGCAAGGATGATCGTGCAACGTGCAGGGAGCAGCACGAGACGGCCCACAAAATACGCAAAACAAGCCTTCAGTTTTGTAAGACTTACATTAAATTCAATGCTGTCACAGTACTTTTTTTAGCATTATTTTACTCAGAAAACTACTTCTGATTGCATTATTATTTTGGTATTCAGTATTTATTTATTAGTTAACTGAAAATCACGTGCAAAGTTTCGCATGTTCATGATTTTTTAAAAAAATAGCATCAATAAAATTTAAAAGTAAAACTATAGTTCACACTCGCATTACGCCTCTCCCTAGCCTCTAAGTGCAAGTCACTGAAATATCATACAATCTTTCCGCATACAACTAGTCTCTATGAAAAAATTTAGTGGTGACCCTATAATTTTAACACATACTATTAAAGTTAAAGGTATGTTTTACATTCATATACTATTTAAAAGATTCTGCGCTAAGATATTTGCAAAAAGGATGCCAAGAAACACTAATTGCCACAATTTTTGACTTCTTAGAAAATGAGGGGAACCTGAAAAGAGTATTCGCGCATTTAACGTACATTGAATGTTATTCCTAAGCATACGTAGATTATGCAGGTTGTGGTGTTTTTCGAATAATCTAATAAAGTTCAAAGTTTTTCACGCCTCTCGTCGGCTCACCGCACGCTTAAACCAAAGTGTTTCTGTGTGTTCTTTAAAACATGTTTTTTATGAAACTATTAGATGTTTTGATTTGGCTAATGTACGGAAAGAAAACACACTTTGGACAAAAATGGAATTTCATTGTTTAAACATTATGTTTATTAAAAGCGCTGGTTCTAAGCCTTCCACATAGCTAAAAACTGCATTTGCAAACAGCCTTTCGTAAAAATGTACTAACTGGATGTATGTGAAACTGGGCAAGAAATGTGCATTGAACTTTACTACAGACGTTGAGTAATAAAATCATATTTTCGCAACTTAAAGTCCCATAGTTAAAAATGAATCCGAGGGAACCTTGCCCTCTAGTTCAGCGCTTGCTTTGTTGTGATGAAGCGGGATTTAATGCACGCTTCAAAGTCACCCTTATATTTTCGTCACTTCTGAGCCTCTAATACGAAGGTAAACTGTGTTCTTGACTTGTTCTTCAGATGTAGCCACCATAATTACTTTATTTAATGTAATTTCTAAATGTCGCAAGTGCATCAGCATAGAAGCATTTAATTTATGTTTCAGCGAACTTATTGATCATATAATAAGAATTGTATTTATGTATTCATAGGATCATGCACTTCCGATACATTTATTGAATAGTGGGCGTAATAAACTAGGCTATTCCATAGTAATGTAAACTTAAGAATCAGAAGTATTTTCACTGTGGGGGAATTTTCTTTCGTAAAGATGTCTTTAATCAACATGCAAAACTTAAAATTTTAGTCAAACTGGCCAAAAAAAATTCAAGTCTGGGAGGGATATGCTTAAGTTTTCAGTAGCATTCAAGTTGCAAGCCGAGTGCTCTTTTTCAGGCCATGGAGATTGTTTTACCATTTGTCTTTTCAATCTTTTCTGTTAAAAGCAAATAAACATTTCTACATGTCCTGAATAACAACACTCGGCTTACAATTGAATGTGACTGAAAACTCAAGCATAGGTCCCACGGACAGTTGACCAACTTAATCCATGCTGAAACGACGGGTCGTTAAAACATTTAAGAAACTATCAACAGATTTATTTCGAGTGGAAAGGTGGGCTATTTTGTTATATATTACTGTTGACATATATAATTCTAAATAATAACTAAGGCAATACTTTTTATCAACTAAAAATGGGTAAAGAACATATAAAATGAAATGTATGAGTTTTTACACATGTTAAATTGGCATCAGAAGTTTCAGTTCTTAGAAATTTAAAGACTGTTTTAAATAGAGGACATGCAAATGATATATTATTCTTTGTTTGAGACTTTCTTCATATAGTATGTCATGATGTTCTGTGAGAAATATTCTCACACAAAAAAGACATTTTAGACTTCAAATAATACTCTTACAATTTTATGTATGTTAATGTCACATAAGCCTATAGTTACAAAAAATTCACAAGAAAGGAATTTTAACAATGTATTGAAATTTTTAAATGTTCGCTGCAGCAGAAGTTTACAATTAGAATTTATTGGTTTGTGAACATACACCATTGCTCATCTTTTGCTGGTCAAACTTGTAATGAATGACTAAGTAAAAATAAGAACAAAACCAGAGAAAAAGGCAATCACAGAGGAATTCTGTTAAGTTGTTTTTAAAATAATGTAACAATGTATTAATTCTACATTATTGAATTGTGTTTTATACATGAAAATAAATTTTTCTTAAAATTTCTGAGATAGCTAACACCACTAGAACAAAAAGTTATTTTAGAGTAAGTTACCACAACACAGCTCATTGTTGCTAACCTATATTATGAATTATCAGTTTTTAAGAAAATCAAACAATTTAAAACTAAATTTAAGAGCGTTCTTCTGAAAATGCATGTTGCAATGATAATTATTTTACTGAGTTGATGAATGTTTATCTTTCATCTGCATATTTATTTGTAAATCTGTATTTTCATAACCTATAACATTGTAATAGTTCTGTATATTTAATATGTGCATAGTGAATGACACAGTGTGTAATAATGTTTTGCTGTGCAAGGTATATTTGATTCTATCAGATTGATCCTGTACTACTAATATGTACATTTACAATAGTTGTTATACTGCTGTGTGTAGCTAATTGTGATAAACAAGCTGAAATAAGTGAGTAAATAAATAAAACCGCGTAAACTAAAATACAAAAATACTATCTCCTAATTTGTTTACAGGGTTTTACTGAGTCTTCATATTATTATTTTTTTCTCGTGAAAAAAAAAACTGGTTAAGGGTAGTTAGTTCAGTGACAAAATCTATGTTAAGTATGTAATCAGCTTCAACTGTAGGTTTTTGTCTTGAAAGAACAACATAATCATAATACAACATTTTAAACAATAGTAAAGACGGATGTCTGGTATCTGTCCATTGTTTAGGTTTAAAAATAAGTGTCACGAATGTAGTGGAAGTGAGGGATTGTACTGTAAGTTGGCATTGCGGCCAAACGTTTACGCTCTTTTATGTCATGAAATTCCTCCCACTTTAAATGTAATTTTAGCAAATTTTAATGATGACAAAAGCAGTAATGTTTTACAGTTTCTACACAACATTTGGTTTTCCACTTTGTTCTTACTTTTTTAGTATATCATTAAATATATCACGCCATAAAGTAAAGAGTTAATACAATATTGTATTCAAATTTTTATGGTGCGTGACATCTATCTGGACTTCATATATCAGAAGACTAAACATTTTTTTGTGAACATATATAAATTTTTTCTAACCTTATGTTGGTTTTAGTACAGAATGAAACATTAAAAAGTTAATCAGTGAGAAACATTTTTATTATTAAAGTTAATTGGTCACTGAAAACAATAAAGTTGCTCATAATTGTGTCTAAATTTATTTTTAAAAGTAACAGCATTACAATAGAGTCAGTCACTCTCTTGTTTATAGCAAGTAATGTTTAATGTATTGGGTCAACGCGCAAGTCCAAGTCATTTGCCAGGCGCTCGAAGTTCCATTATCTTTACTGACAGTGAGGTTCTGTCAGAATACAATAGTAAATAACATGCAGTCTTTCTTTAGTCAGCAGATATTTTTGCCCCATATCATAAACTAGGTCAGGAGTGCATCCGTGTCTCGCGGTCACGTGATTTGTATCTTCCAGTGACTGATTTCGGATTACATTTATATGTATTAAAGGTAAAATATTAATAGTACACAATATAGGTAGGCTACGAGGGAGGGAGCGAAATATTGTGTTGGACATATTTTAATATTTATTACATTCATACTAGGTACTAACATAATAAAGGACACTTTCAAAGTAACCAGCAGTTCCAAACTAACCATTTACGCTCTTGGGAAGAAACAACATCAACATAGTAACTTTAACTAACATACAAAGTTGAGCCCGAAAATTAAAGGCAAACAAAAATTCCCCATGATCTATAATTTCTGCTCCTTTTGCGATAGTCATCTTTTTTATTGAAAACAGATTAATATTGTATTTACTTAAAACAAATTACATAAATAAATTTCAAAAGAACAATAGTGGTACTAATTTGAATCAATTAAAAATTTAAATTATCAACTTACAGATTTATAGAACTTATAATAATAATTTCTTAGTGTCTACAGAGATCTTAAGTTAAACTGAATACAACATAAATTTGTGCTGGGCCAGCACTTCCTTTCACGCAATGTTGTGAAGATTCTACAATTGTACAGTTTACCAGGACTTAGCAGATCTTCAACCATAATATTGTGAATATTGACAGTGGCTTTGTACCGACTGCGTCAGTGAACGACGTAATTTGACGACATTAGAAACAGTTCAGACATTGCAAGTTATCAAGAATTAACATGTATAATACTCAGCAGTTATATTTCAAACGTTTCCACGTATCCAGACTTTCATTATATACCTTATATTCCATTTGTTGTTTTGGAATATTTACCGTCGTCGTTTGTAAACATGACATTCTTCGCCATAGATGTGATACAGACTAAACAGAGACACAGGTACAGGCAGTGCAGCTAGCCTCGTGCTACAATAGCGCTATCGAGCGACAACGGCGGAACCTCAAGAAATATTCCCGAGAACTGTATTAATATAATTTTCCCGTAATATTGTGAATTTCTGAAGGGAATTGTTTATATAATTAATATTGTTCTAAGCTAGACTGGTAATGTTTATATTGTGTTTTCGTCATGTAATTTCAGGTTTCATAGTAATAATTGATATATTGTAATTCACAGGTCGTAGTTGCTCCGCCATGTTGGGCGGACTATTTCCAGTGATAATATTCATTCTCGCTTCTTGTATTTATACTCGTGTATTTGTAGTATCGGGGTTCAGTCGGCTTCCAGTGAAATGTAAGTGTTGCTTAGTTATTCGTTATTGTAAATGTGGAATGGGTTGTTATGCTGCAGGACTTGTAAATGATTAATTTGTGGCGCCTTGTTTAGTTTCGTGTTTATTATTTCTTGAGTTGAAGTCCTGTAGCATAATGGCCCAAGTCCTAGTGTTTCGTTCGCGTCTTGTGTTGTTTGTTGTGGTTTCACCTCTTTCTGATAAATTAAAGTAACTTTCGCGTTCGGGATTTCATAGGTAAATTAAAGTAAATATATTATTATTCAGTGAGAGAGAGAGTGGGGCAGACATGTAATTTCTATAAGTTTAATTAATTGGTTAATTAATCTTTAAAGGTGTGCAATTTGATGCTTGAATTTGACAGCGAATGTAAACCATTTCCGATCTTTAATAGTAAACCAATTAGATGTTTCGCATGCACCTTATGTGCCCGACTAGGAGACTTTTGTGTGAGGGTGTAAGCTGTTAATGTATTACTACTGAGGTAGGATATGCTTGTGTTTGAGAATGTATGTTGGGACGTGGTTCCCCAGAGTTTTAATTAGTGTGTTTAGGGGCGTGTGTCCCCTCGATTTATGTTAGGGTTTGCTGCTGAGAGTCAGCACCTGTTGTGTGAGCTAGTTCCTTATGAGGTAGGGCTAGCCTATGTTTAGTTGTTGTCTTTGCTACACCCTCCTCAAGGTTATCGACTAGGGCTTCTTGTTATTTCCTATTTGTTCAACTTTAAGCGAGATTCCATTTGCACACCTGTTATTGTATTTTTGTAAGATTTATGTTTAATGTTATTTGTTGAATGTTTTGAATGTTTAGATCCTTGGTTATTATTTGAGTTTGTATTATTTGCGAGGTTTTGTAACTTATGATTTTGTTTCGATTATTAATAAATCGCTGATGCGATTAACCCGGCTGTTTGGTATTATTCCTTGAAGTTGATGTTAATGGTTACTACCCTTTTATAGATTTGTTAATAATTGTGATATTACTTGCAGATCATGCTGATCACTTGCTAGTTTTGCTAGACTTGAGGTTATGATTATCTAGCTCTGATTGAATTAAATTATACCCTAGCCTAGGCGTAGCTTGCTAATTGTTGGAGATCGCAACCCTCGTTCCTGCCTCTGCTCTGCTGCTGAAATATTGTTAGGTGCCATCACCATGTCGAGGTTAGCCCCGATGGAGGGGTAGTTATGGTACAAATTGATAGAGAAATAAGAACAATAAGTCATTTAAGAGTAAGTAACATTAGAGCCATGTATGAAAGAAGTGTTAACTAATGGGCAGTTTTTTTTTTTTTAATTTAGCATAGAAGGATTTTAAAGCTAAATTTAAAAGAGTCCTTCTGGAAAAATCATGTTAACATGTAAGTGATTTAATTGCGTTGATCTGTATGTTTATTTGTAAATTTTATGTATATAAGCCTATGAAATTGTTATATTTATATATTTTTAATATATGAATGGCAAATTTTGCTGTATGTAAGAATGTGTCATAATATGAGATATTTTTTGCTTCTATAAGACGGATAGTATACTGAAAATATAATTATTCGCATATTGTTTATGTAGTTTACTGTGGTAAACTGGATGTAATATTAATAAATAAGTCAAAAAGCCTAAGGTAGAGCAAACACGAAAAAAATCTGTCACCCTGTTTGTTAAGGTTTTTACAGCGTCTAATATTTTTTTTCCAAACAAAAAGTCAAGCAGTTTCGACTAAGTTAGTTCTATTGTGAAAATTCCATTCAAGTATATTATCAGCTTCACCTTTATGTATTGGTCTCAAATGAACGATATAATCATAGTAAAACTAATTTAAACAATACTGGAAGACAAATTTCTAACACGCAGTCTCGTTTAGGCTTATAAAATGTCGTAAAAGTAGTGGAAATTAGGGATATGGCAACATGGATAAAAGTTTTACACTCTTTTGTTTAACAAAATTTATCCTAATGTAATTTTAACTAATGTTAATTACAATAACAGCCAGATTTCCTATTTCCTGAACGACATTTAGTTTTCCATCATCTATTTCATAATCATTAAAATTACCTCTACCACATTCTTGTCTTCAGACTGACGCTACTCCTTTGGACGAAATATTACGTTTTGTCAGGAGTAACTGTAATGATTAGTAGGTATGTGATAATTTTTTTTACAAATTGCCTGTTACAAGTAATCTAATGAATTCATATAAGTGGAGTAGGTGAACTGTTTTTTTTATTAATATAAAAATGTGACTAGGTACATCTTTTGAACCGTAATCTTGTACAAATTACAATAATGTCAATTTAAAAAATGTGAAATATAATACTCTAGTACTCAAAATTATGATGTAATACATCTCCCTAATTTCGTGAAGGGGCTGCGATGTCGCAACAACATGCGCCTTTAGCCCTGTACTGCACTCTATGGTTGGTACGCTCTCTAGTAATTAAAAATAGTTAATAGCCATTTATTTATTTTGATTCAAAACTGTAATTATTAATTAAATATCTTTAGTTCTTTAAATGTTTTTATTCAATATGATTTCAAGTATTCTTTAAAATAATATTTGGTATTTGAAATTCAATTTTTCCGTTTAAAATTTTGAAGCTCGGTAGTCATGGACCCGACATGTTTGGAACATACTGGTAACACCTGGCAAGATGTTTGCTTGCATGCAGGGGGAACAACTTGGAGGGAGGGAAAGAGGAAATGGAATGTCACTGTAGAAAAAGTGAATTGCGCCCCAAAATTTTACTAGGAATTATATTGTGCCACCAAGTATTTCCTTATTCCTCTGGAAAACATCTCTTCAGTTACAATTATTTCAATATAACTAATTATATTACTAAGATTATGATTCAGATTAAATTTTTATTTTTAACCAAAACCCACATACATTTGAATGAAGTAATTAATTTCATCACTAACAATTATTTTTTTAAACATTTTGAACATTAATTATGAGACACTATAGATTAGTTTAATTTCTACTTTTCTAGCTGTTCAATTCAGTATGATCTCATATAGCCAGATTGTGTGTGTTTGTGTGAATCAAACAAAACATATCTTTTTTTAATTTTGCCGCGTGAAGGGTAAACACATTTTTCTCTATTAAATATTCACCACAGAAATAGTTGAGTTGTGCGATAGTGTGCGAACTTAATAAAAGGCTTGCTTCAAAAGTGTTAGAATTTAATTTAAATTTAAAAGAATTGTAAGGAGTATGGCGATAGTTTAAATTTATCTCGGAAGTAAGACATATTTAAGAAGTGTTATTAGATATTGTAGTATTCAATGAAAACTTGGTCATTATTAAACTAACAAGATATTTTGTAATTGAAACAGTGTTTGACTAAGGAAATCCTATCAATGTACAAATGTATTGCCTTGAAAATATAATTTTTCATTGAGATTTTTTATTTTCCTATTTAACGTATTTTCAATATGTTGTTTCAGTTCACTGGTAGACATCAGAAAATAAATAAATAAATAAGAGACATTGATCTCCCATTTGAAATCTTAGCATGTTAGAAATTATATGTGCGATATGCGTTAGAAAAAATTTCAAATGACCATTGTAGCATTTACGTGCGCGACGCTAAGGAATTGCACGTCGTGTTGACCTCATCTTGTGTGGAGCAGTTTATCACTGCTGGCCTGTCACCATGTGGTCCACGTGCAAGGTGACCACTGGAAACAGCGGCGGAGACAGAGAAGGTGAGAGAAGAGACTTGACAACACAGTGGTGGGACATGCGACATGTCTGGGTATCCATGTTGTCCGCCAAGGGAGGGTGGGTGATATTGATAGTTAATTTCTTGCCATCTCGAGCGACTTGTGTATCAGGACTGTAATAGTTCCTTCTCTTCTGGTAGAGTGCAGCACTTTTCAGTCACATTTTAATGGCCAGCCATGTAACCGGCGACAATTATGTATTATAATATGGCAAATCATCCTGTTGGTTTCACAATACACGGATAGTGAATCTGTTATTAGCTTTGTGTTCTAGAAACACTGCAGAATGTAACATAGAGGTTTAATTTAAGTTATGTGCAAATATTACAGTTGCGAAACACATTTGTGACCTATTGGCACACTATGAAATATACGAAATTTTAAAAATTTACAAAGGTGTTATATGGCTACATAAATACAAGTTAAGTGGACATAGCAACGTTTACAACTCCACGGAACAGCAAATTAAATTTTATGGAAAAAAAATATGGTATTTGATGCAATTGCTAAAAATACTTAAAAGACAAAAAAAATTTTCTTTTAAATATTTTTTTGGCATTAATTAGGCATTAACAATAATGGTAACAACACAGTAAAGCAAAAACTAAATTTTTAACTTCACCATCACCCTCCTTCCCCCGCTTAATGAATATATCTTTATATTGATATTCCCCTCTTAAAGGTCAGTGCCTTTTTACTACAGTTGTAAGCAAGCTTATGAAATAATTAATAAATTATAATGTGTAACTAACTTTTGTTCAAAAATTTAATCTAAAGTATTCTTGCCTTCTTAATTTTCAAATATTTAGTTACATACAAAAAAAAAACAACTAAATAGCAATTTCCATTGACTCGTTTACTTAATTTACTTCGCTAACGCTTGCTCTTGCAACGCTGTACAGTAAATGTATGAAGTCGTAAAATGTTACACTGAGAAATATTATTAAACCTAGGTGAATTATATCCCCTATGCTTTTAAAGCAAAATACTGCAGAATAATATTTTTTTTGCCAAATTATGTGTATAGTAATTACAAACCACTAACTTTATACACGTCTCTAATAAATAACACTCAGTTGTCAAAAATTGTTTCTCACGTGTGTGTGTGCACACGTGCGTGCATGTGTGAAACGTTACAAATTTTACACTGAATTATTCCCTGTCATGTCTCCGAGATATGTATAAAGTTATTAATTTCTAATTAAATAACATTAATAAATTTACTATTAGCACCAAGTAAACCAATGGAAATGTTTAAGGATGAGTAGTTATTATTGTACAGACAAAGGTAAAACTAATAAATGTTTAGAAAGTGGTGTTAGCTTACTTGCATTAACTATCCAGTAAACTGTTTCTTATTTCTTAGCTCCCATTTTGCATTGCTGTTTTGTTCCGCTTTTCTATTAAAATGTTTAAGACAGAAATATGTCCTTGTTCTGGCTAGCTTCATTAAGACGTTACAGTTTACATCAGGAAACTTCATCACAAAAGAATTATAAAAGGTTTGTATAACACCAGACTGCGAGTTTACCCCTTTTCCGTGAAGACTTGTGAACACTTCTCCCACTGACTGCACAGCATTTACGAAGGACTGTGATGGTATTGTCAGACCACGTCGGCAAATGTTTTCTACCCATCCATTTACATAACCAAAAATTTTACAGGGAAATATTCTATAGACAGAAATCAAGCATAAAAAACTGTCAGCATACCCTTGTTTACAGCAATATCCACTGTCAGACTTCAGTCATTGGTACCGGGAGCCAAGTAACCAGCAACGTAACAAAGTGCCTCACTTTCTGCTGCAGTCGCTTCAGAAAAGGGCTTGTTGCAGGACTGAAGTTCCAGTGTCTGCATCTCTACAATTTCCTCTTGAGTTGCATTTAGTGAAATAAACATTTGGCTTCTCAAGTATGGCTTGTATGGCTTTCATCACTGACACACACACCAACTGGTAGAAACAGTTCACATCCTAACGGCAGTAAACGACGTCGATACTTGAAAACTGCGAGCGTCGGGGGTTTTGATTTGCGTGTCCAGCGCTCCTAATCCATGGGGAAAAAAAAAACTTTATAAAACATCTTGATTTAATTGAGAAGTGAGAACACACTTCAGTGAGTATTGAGCGTTCAATAACTCGCGCAATTCACGAAGCGAATTTGTCGTTACTAACAAACCTTTCTGAAATGGCATTAGAAACTTGTGTTTTAAAATTCTCAAACTTGATATCTTATGTTCCATTTCCAGGAGTATGCTGAGCTGTTCGTCAATGTGGAGACCAAATGTACTATGCTACAGTTATTTTAAATCTCTTACAAATCAATATTTAATGACATCAAAAAATTTGTCGACAGTTTTGAAAAACTTCCCAATTTCTGGTTGATCTTTATATTGTTCCAGAAGATGTGTAGCAGTATGATGTAAAAAAAGTTGTACAGCATATTTAACTTTCTGCCTTTTACTGCCTTTATTTACATATGTTCTGTCAATTTAGGGCACAACTTCCATTCACTGTCTTCTATTATGTCACTTATGTGTTGTTTGAGGATTACTGTTCCATTACTCAGCTGTATTCCATAATCAAGGAAGTTATTTCTGAGCAATTTAATGTGATGTGGAATGTCAGAGAAAACCCACACCTTTCTTTCCTCATCTGATGTGTTAGGAAAGGAAAAATTCTCTGGAGTTATAATTGAACTTTTCCACAGTCCTTGGTTACTTCCTCTCATATCACTCACTTTGCCATTTACAATGAAGGCCGTATCCTCAGGTTTATTTATAATTTTAAAAAGCAGCTCTCGAGTGATTTTCACACCAAAATCGTAAAATATTGGCTGCTCCCATTATGAAGTGAAACCTCTTGTCATTAAAACTTGAGCATTTTTTGTTAGGGCGTAAAATTTGATCAGTTGTTTCTACATAACAGTACCTTCCGTCGGCTTTCATTTCATTCAAATAAAGTACTGTCAGCCATTTTGCTAGTGTCATCGAACTTGATTGGGTATGCAAAACAGTCAATACTTCTTCTAAAATACCTGGAGAGCATTTTACGTTTCTTGTCCATTTCCGGAGAGTCGATAAACCCGGTAGAGGGATACCAACTTTTTTTTTCAGATAGACATAAGCTTTTCGTGAGATCGAGCGTGAGGTGATGGCTGCAGCTATGTCTCCATCTTCCCACCACACTTGTTTTTTTATTCTCATTCAAAAGTCGTTCTATTTGCTTAGGAGTGAAAATATTTTCTAGTATCTTCTTTAGTTCATTCTTTACTGACCTCTTACACTGTTAATGAACAATCTTCAGTGAAATTAATTGTGATTTTAATGCTCGTTATATTTTCATACTTTTGTTCCTTTAATTTCTGGTTTCAAGTTAATTTTCCAGAGAAATTATCCACAATTTAAGTAAGTAAATTTCCTTTTGTAAACATGTGTCTTGTAAAACAATTATGCCTGGCTTTCTCAACGTTTGTAGTGAAGCTATCAGTTTGGGAGATTTCACTTTGAATATTGCTACAGAGCAATTCCTGTGATTCAGTTTCATCGAAAGTAGACCACAATCATTTTGATGTAGGTGTACTTATTTCTTGAACAAGCTTTTGTTTTACAGTTCTTGACTGAAGTATCTCTCGTCTCCTCTAATACACTTTTTATGTTTGTAAACAATGCATAGAAAAAAAGCAAAAGAATGACATGATTTTGTGAAATTGTGCTTATCGGGTTAGGACGGGCAGTAGCCACATGCAAACCTTGAACGGTTGCAGGCATCTGCTGCTCCCAGGTACATCACAGGGCCAGATGGTCAGGTACCATTACTCCTAACCCTCAAATCAGTTGCCCCCTGACCCCAGCCAACCCGTGTTCGTCGTAACAGGTCTATCCTCGCTTATGAGTGCTGCCTTTGAATTGTGAGACACTATGAGGTGCCTTTGTTAGTGATGATTTAGCGAACCCTTCTCAGTGGCTCAGCAGGCAAATCTACCAGTGTATCCTGACAAAGAGAAATGCAGCAAACCTTTGACATTTGTCAACTGTCAAGGTAAACATGCAGTATGGTCGAAGAAATGGCCAGTTTTGCAAGAGAAATAGAGTATACAGATGATCAGATCAACAGATAAAGTTTCAGTTGATGAAGCATGCAAATGGTTTAAATTCCAACAAGGGCCTCGGCTTACTGTTTCTTACAGTACAGTCGCCATTGCTTGGCGACCGATAGAGGATGTGAGTACCAAGACTGTCGATGTGGCGAAATAGACTGAAGCGTCTGTCATTACTCAAAAGCCACAGAAGATCCTGACCAAACGGACCACGACATTCTGGACACAGTGTGGCCTGAGTTTTTGAAACTTGTTATAAAATCTTCTCCTTAAAATCCTGCCTACAAGTACCATCAAAATCAGTTGGTAAATTTAAACCAACATCCCGAGAGGTTAGTACAGCCAAGTGAACACCACCTCTGAAATATTCTGTTGCTCCTGCGATGAGCAGTAAGAGAGCCATCTTGTCACCACCCCACCAATGGGCCCCTGAGGTGTCGGAAGCAGATATGGCTAATGTTGATGATGGTTATGACTAAGGAAATTGATTGCATCAGTAACCCCATCTGTTCTTTGCCTCCAAGAAACACTCTTTCAGCCAACAAACATCTTCTTATGAGGTTACACATTTTACTGTACAGGTTATGCCACTATTTATCAGGCATGCGATGGTGTGTGTATTACTGTCTGTGATGCAATCTATCATACAACTGGTGCCCTTGTTACAGGACTGCAAACAGTAGCAGTCAGGGCATACTTCGGCACATTGTTAACTATTTGTTGTGTGTACATACATCTGACACAAAGTTTTCACCTTCCCAATTTGTAGGATATCATATGACAGCTCCCACCCCAGTTTCTTCTGGTTTGGGATCTAAATGCTCACAACAAGTAGTGGGGATCTTCTCATCAGGATGGCTGAAGAGGTCATGTATTTGAGTCACTGATCACTAATACTAACTTGGTTCTATTGAACACTGGTACTCCTACACACTTCACTTCTCATACTGGCACCAATTGTTACATTGATTTTTTTTGCAGCCCAGCTCTGGTCACCTACTTGGATTGGTGTGTCTACCCTGATTCCTGTGATAGTGATCATTATACATTTTTTTAAACTATTTTTCTGGTGAAGCCCCACCCTTTCCTACTTGCTGGATAGTAAAAAATACAGACTGGGAACGCTACAGACAGTCACTTCACTTTACTGAGGACCAACCTCTTGAAGCGGATGTGATTGTCTCATCTTTTGTTGCAGCTGTGGTGTCGGCAGCAGATGTTGCCATCCCAAAGTCATATTCTCGTCGTTGTGTGCCATGATGGAATGATGAGTGCAAGGATGAAATCCTTGCCTGGCGAACTGCACTTCGAAGGTTTACATTGCACTCCACTCAGGCGAACACAGAACTGTATTGCATCACATGGGTACAGGCTAGACGGATAATACAAGAAAGTAATTGAAATTCTTGGAGGGCATATCTGTCATCTCTTACCGTATACACAACTAGTAAATGTATAGATATAACCGTCAACCCCGTAATGTTAATATTTCCTTCCTTCTGTATAATAATGCAGTCATCACTGATGCTAAAGATATTTGTGATTTACTGGGGCAGATATTTATCAGCATTTGAGCAGTGACCAATATACACCCTTGTTTCAGGCTCAAAAGGCTAGCTGTGAAGAGCAGGATGTGAACTTCCATATTTTGCAGTGAGAGAACTATAATCAGACATTCTCTCTTAATGAACTCGAGACATCCCTCTTCCGCTCGAAACACACTTTTACGGCCCTGATGGTATTCATTATACATTTTTATAAATTTTGCTAGTTGAAAGGAAAATTAACTACTGGAAATTTTAATTTCATATGGGAATCAAGATCCTTATTTCACATTGGGGTGGCTGATACCAGTTATCGACAGATTTTGCTGACTAGCTGTCTTAGCAAATCAATGTCAAGAATGATAAACACTCTCCTCATATATAGCTTTGAGTCTTGAGGTCTTCTATCAACACTCCAGTATGACTTTCGCTGACATTGTTCAGCAGCAGATCACCTTGTTAGCTTAGAGGCAGCTATTCAAAATCTCTCTATACTGCGACAACACCTCCTTGCAATCTTTTTTGACCTACAAAATGTGTAAAATAGCTACATGGAGTTTTCGTGGACATCTGCATACATTCATCAGTAATTTTATGTGTTATATAACTTCCTGTGTTCTCGGGAGTTTTTTCAGCATATTGGAGTGCTGCAGGGTAGAATTTTGAGTGTCAACCTGTTTGCTTTCCTGGTGGCATCAGGTGAAACATCTAAAAATACAATTATAGCAGGACACAGCTCTTTTAAAAATGCTATGTGTATGTAATTGGTGGGCATACAGAGAGAATTCTCTGCTTGTACAGAGCTCTTGTTCGTAGCAGGTTGGATTTTGGCACTCCAGTTTACTCCTCAGCACAACCATCTGTTCTGCAAATACTTAACCCTGTTCACCATGTCGGTATCCGCATAGCGACTGGAGCATTCCGTACAAGTCTGGTAGTGAGCCTATCTGTGGAGGCTGGTGAGCCGCTGCTGCAATATATGCATGAGAAACTTTTGTTGCATTATGGGCTACGAGTGCTGTTAGACTCATCGCATCCAATGTATGAGGACTTTGGCTGCCCCCTGTACATCCAGCTCTGTGATGCCCGACCTTCTGCCACCAAACCTGTATTAGTCTGATTTGCTCACTATCAGGTTCAACATACCCGAGGACATGCTGCATATTTCACGCACAAAACCACCACGGATGACACATTAGATGTTAATACTGTTCGATCAGGTGGAATTTGCGAAAACTGACCTTCTTACGTGCATCAGGGCCTCTTCCAGAATCTTGTGTAGTCTGATTTTAGCAATTTTTTTTTGTTTGTACTGTGACGGTTCCAAGTCGAATGCCTGTACTGGGTGTGCATTCATTGTTGGCTCAGAGAGGCATCTGGTTGGGATTCCTCCTTCCTGTAGCATTTTAACTGCAGAGCTGTATGATTTTTATAAAGGTTTATGTTTTATAAGTAGGGGTTCTCACACAAATGTATGGTGTGCTCTGATTTAATGAGGGTACTGCATGCCTTGAGATCTGGCTCCTCAGCTCACCCCCTTGTTTCTGTGATCAGGGGAAACTGAGGGTGGCCAAACATGTGGGTGTACACTTACTTTGGATGCCTGGCAATGGTGAAGCAAACACAGCAGCAAAAGAAACATGCAGCCTTCTACCCTGTGATGCTCGTGTCCCAGTGTGTGATGTGCTGTACGCAGCACAAGTTCCTGTTTGAAACGCTGGGCAGATTGAATGGCACTCATTCCCTCTGACCAACAAACTTTGAGCCGTACAAGACTCAGCTGACAATAAGCAAAACATCCTGCTGACCCGCAAGGAGGATGTCATTGTTACATGCTTTCGAATTGGACACACTTATGTTATGCATAGACATTTGCTGTGTGGTGAACCCCCTGCTATTTGTGATGTCTATAACACTCCCTTGAGTGTCTTCCACATCCTGTTGTAGTGTCATAGATATGACCAGGCCCATTGTGCTTATAACATTTGTGACGACCTTCACAAACTCTTAATGTGATGATAGTTTGTCTGGTAGCGACGTACTATCCTTTTTATGTGTGACAGGCCTTTTTAACATGTTATTGGTTGTATCTGTGTTGATGTCTGTATTGTTCTTATTTTGATTAGTTATGTGTAATCCTGTGTGTACCTTTTACTTTAATGTCTTGTGTTTTAATTACACAGATAATATTTTACTCCCATGGAATACCCTCCTTCCTATGAGAGGTATAGTGATTATTTTATTGTAATCAATTTACGGGCGCTGATGACCTAGTTGTCAAGTGCCCTGCAAATCCATTCATCTAGCCATCTAATTTATTATTATAAAACAAAACACTTGAAAAAAGTTTTCTAACAGCTATATCATGCATTAAAGATGTTATCACATTTTTGTAAAATTTACTTACGCTCACAGACAAAACGATACAGATTATCAAATTGAGGAATTTTGGAGTTTCGGTTTCCTGATAGTGTGTGGTTTGCGTAGCCTATTTTAAAGATCAGTAGACCTATTAAATATACATTTACGTGATTTCATTTGTACACATTTCTAGACAACAAGGAAGGTTGGGAAATACGCCCAGCATAGAAATATCTCGGTTAAACAATTATTCAACTTTCAGAATAAAAAAAAAAATAAATTTAAATTTCCGTAGTACATTTGTTTCCAGGTAGTTTAACTTATTTTCATTTTACTTTGTTCTTTATTTAACTAATAAAGGAGCTCTTTCCACATACAAAATTATGTAACAAATTGTAAAGAGATGTGATGGTTGTATGTAGGATGTAAACTAAGTTAATTACAACTATCTGTTACCAAGTATGATTAATTAGTTTTAATTTTTTTTCAGGATCGCCGTCACTCTGTGTGTTTATCACCAGTTTTAGAAGAAAACGGTAAAAAGCACAGTGCAGTAATAACAGGTGCAGCAATATCTAATGTCAAAAGCAAAATACCTGTTCCTGTCAAGAGTCCTCGTGTCTTTCTGGATTATGAGCTTGCTACTAGGTAAGGGAAAAAATGTGTTTTGGTTATTATGTATTTGGAAAACTCATTAAAATTATAAATTTTAATATGTCTTTATTTGTCTGAAAGTGTAATGGACACTAAAATAAGGTAGTTATGGTGACCCTTACTGTAGTACACCTGCACATACGCACACATGCAAGTCGGTATGTGCACACATTAGCATGCAACCACACACATGCGCACACACCTATATGGTACTAGCACATCTTCTGAGGACTGCCGAGTTTTAAGTCAATATGAGGACCTTCACAGTTAATCCTCAATGTTTGACAAATGTATATCTGAGATGGGGCAATTTTTGTGATCCTATACACATGATGAAATTTTGGAACTCAAATTATTTGTAAGATTTGTGCATGGCAAAGGTGGATTTATTGTATCTCGCGAGGACCATGTGTTTGACCAGCCGATATGAGGTTCTGGGAGAAATAACGAACTTTTTCACACAAATACTTGGAACAGACTAAGAGAGGACCACCGGTTTTTCCTAACGGAAAAATGTACACAGCTCAGTCGACAAGATACAAAATAAGGACCATTGTTACCGGCAACTGATGTTATACACAGCTCTGGTGACAAGGTAAAAGTAAGGACCAGGTCCTTGCTATGCGCCCTTGAACTGATGTGATGTGAATGGCAAGACTGCTGAGATTTAAAAAACTACGTACGACGTTTTGTAAGCCTGCCTTTCAGTTTAGTTGTTCTTGTAATATTCGGGTTATGTGTGCACTATGGAATAATTTGTTAGGTTGTAAATATTCTGATTGGAATATACACCTCATGGGCGTAGCTGGGAGACTTTGTTAAGGTGTCACTAGGCGGAGTGTGATATTCTTTACCACAGTGAGTTAAAACTTCTCAACAGTATGTCTTAACAACAATAATACAACAGAAATTAAACTTGTTGATAGCCCCTTAAGTTAACGAGCCGATGCATTTGAAACTAAGAGTACGTTGTAACTGGATTCAGTTTCTTGGACGTACTTCATTGCAAATTGAACGACTGTCAAAAAAACTAAACAAATAAAAGAAAACCATAATATAAGCAGAGTATGCTTTAGTCAGCAAGATACATACACAACAAGAAATTCCAAAATGGAATCGGGTCTTACAGAAAAAAGGAACAAACAGATAATAAATGAAAATAATAACAAATAAAATAAAAAACCAGGTCACATGCGACCTAACGATGAGATGAAACAAAAAACACAGCAAATATCAGACACGAACAGAAAAATAACAAAAAGACACAACAAATAGACGAGACAAAACGCAACAGATAACAGACATATACAGAAAAGGCAAATGACACAACGAAGAGAAGAAACAAGAGACAGTAGTTTTCCAGATAGACAGTGTTACGACGTTTCGGGAATTGAAATCTGTTCCCGTCATCAGGTAGACACACAGGGTCCAGGAACACGAGTGCGACTGATGAGGAGACTGGAAAAACCATGGGTTTATTATATAGGGTAAGCCCACTTATCCTGCTCAGCCAATGGGAGACGAGCTGTCTCCTAATTGGTCGCGCAGCATAGATTGACTCTGATTGGTTGTGATGGGTTGAGTGTGTGTTTTTGTTTTGTGCTGTAAAGTTCTTTCTTTCTTAATGAATGGGATCCACATATTTTTTAATTCAATACTCTGTTGATTGAAAATATTGCTATTGCTAATAATAAAGGCTGATTCTTTGATTTTTCTTTTAATTTTGTCAGTTTCCTGTGTAATTGGTTTCGAGTCTTCCCAAAGAATTTTATGGCTATCTTCCCATGCCTGTTCGTCCAGTCTAGATTTTTGGGTTTCGCCTTTCTTGAAATTGTTTTTATGTTCTTTGATATGTGTTGAAAGAGCTCTGCCAGTTTCTCCAATATACATATGACCACATTCGCAGGGTATCTGATATACACAGTTGTGAGTTTGTAATTTTTCAGTGGCTGGTTTTACCCTGGTGACCATACTTTTGATAGTAGATTTGGATCGGAATGCTGTTTGAAGTCCGTATTTCTTTCACAGACGTTTAATTTTTTCTTAAAGGCCTCCAACATATGAAATAACTAGGGTTCCTGCTGGTTTATCGGTTTCTGTGGGCTTAAGTGTTCTGTTAGGTTTCATGTGCTGTTTGATGGTGTTTGCCGGATAACCATTGGCTGCGAGTTTTTTTTTATTTGGTTGTGTTCTGTCAGTACAGATTTCATGTTGGAACAAATAATCTCAGCTCGGTTAGCTAGTGTGCGAATTATGCCAGTTTTTATTCTTTTATGCTGGTTGGAAGCAAAATGTAGGTATTGGCCTGTATGTGTAGGTTTCCTGTATACTTTAGTTTCTAGACTGCTGTTTTCCCTGCTAACTAGTACGTCCAGAAAAGGAATGCTGCCATTGGTTTCTTTTTCATATGTGAACTTGATTGATGGCCTCAGTGAGTTTAGGACGTTCACAAAATCCTCCAGGGTTTCAGGTCCATGTTGCCAGATAGTGAAAGTGTCGTCTACATAATGAAGCCAGATTTTAGAAGGGGTATTGTTTTTGCTAAGTGCTTCCTGCTCAAAGTTCTCCATGAATATGTTCACCATGAATGGTGAAAGTGAAGAGCCCATTGCCATGCCATCTGTTTTGTTTGTAGAAACTGTCATTAAACTGGAAATATGTCATGGTGACACAAAGGGTAATCATTTCCATGATGGATGGAATTGGTATGGTTGTTCTGACTAGACTGTAGTCATTTCACATCCATAGCCAAAACTTTGAAAATAGGAAACATTGACGTCCTAGTGAGTTTCGATGTCCAAAGCCTTTTCAGTAATGTACCTGTGGCTGAAACTCTCAACATTGTCAAGGCCAAGTTGGAAGCTGAAGCAACTCTAAAGGACAGAACAACCATACCAATTCCATCCATCATGGAAATGATTACCCTTTGTGTCACCATGACATATTTCCAGTTTAATGACAGTTTCTACAAACAAACAGATAAAATGGTAATGGGCTCTTCACTTTCACCATTCATGGTGAACATATTTATGGTAAACTTTGAGCAGGAAGCACTTAGCAAAAGTAATACCCCTCCTAAAATCTGGCTTCATTACGTAAACGACACTTTCACTATCTGGCAACATGGACCGGAAATCCTGGAGGAATTTGTGAACTTCCTAAACTCACTGAGGCCATCAATAAAGTTCACATATAAAAAAGGAAACCAATGGCAGCATTCCTTTTCTGAATGTACTAGTTAGCAGGGAAAACAGCAGTCTGGAAACTAAAGTATACAGGAAACCTACACATACAGGCCAATACCTACATTTTGCTTCCAACCACCCTAAAAGCACAAAAACTGGCATAATTCGCACACTATCTAACCGAGCTGAGATTATTTGTTCCAACAAGAAATCTGTACTGACAGAACATAAACAAATAAAAAAAGAACTCGCAGCCAATGGTTACCCGGCAAACACCATCAAACAGCACATGAAACCTAACAGAACACTTAAGCCCACAGAAACTGAAAAACAAGCAGGAACCCTAGTTATTTCGTATGTTAGAGGCCTTTCAGAAAAAATAAGACATCTGTGAAAGAAATACGGACTTCAAACAGCATTCCGATCCAAATCTACTATCAAAAGTATGGTCACCAGGGTAAAACCAGCCACTGAAAAATTACAAACTCACAACTGTATATATCAGATACCATGCGAATGTGGTCATATGTATGTTGGAGAAACTGGCAGAGCTCTTTCAACACGTATCAAAGAACATAAAAACAATTGCAAGCAAGGCAAAACCCAAAAATCTAGACTGGACGAACAGGCATGGGAAGATAGCCACAAAATTCTTTGGGAAGACTCGAAACCAATTACACAGGAAACTGACAAAATTAAAAGAAAAATCAAAGAATCATCCTTTATTATTAGCAATAGCAATATTTTCAATCAACAGAATATTGAATTAAAAAATATGTGTGTCCCATTGATTACGAAAGAAACAACTTCACAGCACAAAACAAAAACACACACTCAACCCATCACAACCAATCAAGTCAATCTATGCTGCGCGACCAATCAGGAGACAGCTCGTCTCCCATTGGCTGAACAGGATAAGTGGGCTTACCCTATATAATAAACCCGTGGTTTTTCCAGTCTCGTCATCAGTCGCACTCGTGTTCCTGGACCCTGTGTGTCTACCTGATGACGGGAGCAGATTCCAGTTCCCGAAACGTCGTAACACTGTCTGTCTTGAAAACTACTGTGTCTTGTTTCGTCTCTTCGCTGTGTCATTTGTCTTTTCTGTATATGTCTGTTACATGTTGCATTTTTTCTCGTCTATTTGTTGTGTCTTTTTGTTATTTTTCTGTTCATGTCTGATATTTGCTGTGTTTTTTGTTTCATCTCTGATTGTTGTGTCGCATGATACTTGGTTTTTTATTTTATTTGTTAATATTTTCATTTAATATTTGTTTGTTCCTTGTTTCTATTCGACCCGATTCCATTTTGGAATTTCTTGTTGTGCATGTATCTTGCTGACTAAAGCATACTCTTCTTATATTATGGTTTTCTTTTATTTGTTTAGTTTTCTTTGACAGTCGTTCAATTTGCAATGGAGTACTTCCAAGAAACTGAATCCAGTCATGCACTCCCATTACACAATTCTTTCAAAGATCAGTACGTTGTAAACTGACTATGTTAACAATAATATTTTACTCTGTAACAAACGAGCAAATCAGATATTAGTAGTTTCCAATTGTTTATTTTTCTTAGTTCTACATTAATTTCAGTTTTATTTGTAGAAAAGAATCTGTGAGTTTGTCTTGTTCACTGAACTGGAAACGTTTGCAAAAGCTTAGTAGGTATAACCTATTCCGTAGTATTGGCCACATGATCAGATATATTAATTCATTCTACGTTTATCAGTTTTTCCGAGGATACGTAAATTCTAAGAGTAGTATTTTAGCAGCCGATTCAAATAAATGTTGCAAAATCTGCAGAAGTAGTATTTCAGTCGCTGGCTTGACAGACATGTATTATTAAACCAGGTTAAAACAGTAAAGAATATCCTGTACTGTATACGTACAATTGTGTACTTGCGTATTGTACAAAATGCTGGAGCAATCCTCCAAAAGTGTATGTACTAATAAGTGAAAGTTCTCTGACACATAACCACAGCTTTTTACTTTAAAGAGAGTTTATTACATGCTACTAAATTTAAAATATTAAAAACTTATGTTTAAAAATCCTTAAAATTTATAATTGCATAATGTATTCCCTACATGAATTATGTTCTTTGGCGACATTTTTTGTTGCTAAAGTCTTTCAGGATTCTTTGCCCAACAAAAATACTAAATTCCGACATTATATTAATCATGAACTTTCACTCAAACGCCTTAAAACATATTTTCGTTTATGTATAGGGTCACACACTAACTACATATGAACTTAAGCTACCGACGGCGACCTAGTGGCCTGTTTCACCAGCCCTCGTGAAACCCACCATGATGGTTACTAAGCTGACAGTTCTTTAAATGTTGGTAGTTCATTAAGTTTAATTACTTAATTAAGTTCATTTCTTATGTGAAAGTTTGGGAATTTTTTGCGTGGACACTGCTTGTTTACGGACACGGGTGTGTTAATCAGAATATCCTCGTTTAAGGGCACAGGTAAAATCCAAATATGGAGAGAAATGTTTATTACGACAGGTGTTGTTAAATGAGCAAAGAGGTTGACACACGGCATGGACACATATTTAATGCACATTCATTCTAAGTATCAGTATCATATGTTTCTCTTAATTTATGAGATGCCAATCAGTTGTAGGTTTACAGATTAATTTTTCACAGCCTTTAGATTTTGTAAGTAAATGTCAGTACTAGAATGAATTAGTTATCAAGCTATCGAGATTTGTTATGAAATGGTTAGAAAGTTAATCATTATTTTTAAACATAGTCTGTAAACTATGTAGGCCTTCGTATCTACTATATCTAAAACGTGCAAAGTTTGATAAGTTAAATGTGGTGGGGAGAGGCAGCAGGCAAGTGTTGCAGAGTGCTTGACCAGAAACACAGAAGCTGCTCCAGTCCCACACTGCATACGGAAGTGACATCTCACTGTCAGCTGGGCGACAACCGACGAGTGATCTCGGTATACACACGCTTGTCCTCATCGCTACTGTTCTCTTGATTAGTACGGGCACAGCCTACCGGTACGTTACAGATTCACAAGTGCCGGAGCTATAAGGGCAACATTGAAGCGCACATCAAGTAACGCTTCTCCACAACAAGCCAACACTGGACTGGCATGAAATGTTTCCATTGATTTATTTTTACTATGGGACTATGAGAGGAGTTTTCACAGGTTTTTAATTCTCACGTTTGACGTATGGGAACAGCGGATCAATAAGAGCCAGAGTACCACACTCAATGGAAAGCATATTGCCTCTATTCACAGTGCGTAGAACTAGCATATAAGGTTTTCCGTGTAGATTTTTTGCTATGCAACTTCAAGCAGTGATCCTAAAAGTTTATATTTTGATAGTATGAATTAAAGGTCAACACATTCCTCTCGCTTTGCTCTTCATGAATGCAGATGGTATTTTCAGAGTTACAACAGTCTAAAAACAGCTGTTTTGAAGCATAGTTTCAAGTGCGTATTATTTTCGTAGATAAACATAATATGAATAAGTTAGCAGTCTCGCGTAAAAAAGAATGTGCGTGATACGCTACGTTGCCACACCTCCCCACCTCTGTAGCAAAGTTCACTGCATGATCCAATCTGAGTTTCACATACATTTGGTTAGTAGTTTTTTAAGTACTGCCTTCTCAAATGACCAATTTTAGTTATATATGAGGGCTTAGAAACAGTGCTTTTAATTAAAACGCTGTTTAAATGATGACACTCTTTCCTTGTCCGAAGTGTGTTTTTTTTTGTACATTGGCACAATGAGCACATGCGAAATAGTTTCGTTAAAAAAAAAACATATTTCCGAACATATTGTAACACAAATGAAGCACGTGGTAGGCGGCATCCATTTAACCTGTTATCCTGGTAGTTTTTATATTTATTTCGTTACTGGCTTTACACATTAATAATTTAAAATCGTTATGTTTATTGTAGCGCGCTGTGAAGTGTTTCTCTTAGTGACTAATTCATGGTGTATATGTTATATGTAAACCTATCATAAAATTGTTAGCAAAACCAAGATTGTCTAATAATTAACAAAATTCTAATCTAATAATACAAGGGATCATAATACGCTGGCGCAGTAAGTATATTCAACTATAACTACAGTAAATGTCTTCTGTGTACTATAAGATAAAGAAACAACTTATCAACCAATAAAGTGGACGTTTGAAAATTGTTGACAACATGATATTGGGAACGAAAGAACCACACCTACTTTGTTTGTAATCACCACAAACGTAAAGAAATTTAAAAAGTAGCTATTGAAAATCCCTTAGTTACACATACAGTGAATTGTACTACCATATTCAAAGTTTTGGGAAATTGTTTTGACTGTTAGCCATTTATATTTATCTTTTTGAACTGACACTCAAAACTGACCCCCGTAAAACTGACAGTTTGAGAAACAGTCATTTCTCATTTCAACCAGAATCAATTTTTAAAGTTTGGTCTTATCGCTATACGCTTTGTCATTGAAAAACACACTTTGGAAAACTGTAGTAGAAATTCCAAATTATCTAAGTGCCAAAAATATGCTTTCGAGAAGGAAGGGAAAACCAGCGATACAAGAGTATGTGTACATTTGGGATCTGCAATCTTTCAACGAAAGTAAAAACTATTATGACTATTATAGGGACTTAGTTCTTACAGCAAGACTTAGGCACTGGCACAGTGTTATATTAATGTAATTAACAAAATTCGGAGTCTTTTGGCACTTAGATCATTTAGAATTTCCACTCTTTATTCAATCTCTAGTCTCTTGCATTCATAAGATAGCTGCGACTTTGCTGAATTTCATTACATGAAGCAGCAATTTTTTATTGAATAATAAATTACATCCAGAAGTTAGTAAGGACCCCAACTTTTCATGCCTGAAAGTGTATCAAGAAATTATAAACTAACATGATTTAACTTAATTTGACGCCATTGCCTTGCATGGGATTCGAACCAGTAACCTCCCACACCGTAGACAAGTATTCTAACAATAATGTGCTGTAGAAGTTTGACAGCAGCTACAAAAAATCTACATTCGCTGTATAAATAATTTCACGATGGAAATACTCGCTTTTCGAGTGATGTGTCTCGAGAGGTTTACAAACGAAGTTTACTTCACCAGAATTATAGACAAAAACCAAAAGATAGGCATTGTAAATTATAGTAGAGCCGGTCTTATGAAGAATAAAGTTCTACTATATTTAATTGGGTTAATGAATGTTCGGTATAGCCTACTGCGAAAATTAATGTTTACGTCCACCTACCAAGTTTGTAGCTGTGGAGTTTTAAAGCGAAATAAGTGTAAAAATTATTTATTCTAATGGGGTTAGTTTAACAGATAAAAGCCTCAAAATGTATTCTACGTACGTCTTACGTAAGAATACTGTAAAATTAGACATTTTAGGCATTTTTAATATTAATACTTAATATTTGTAATGTTAATGTAATATTTATACATAAGATGTTAAATTACGCACAAATAGTTTTTTTAAATTCTTTTTTATAGCAATTTTACCTATGTTTTTTTGTGAATAAGCTATGTTTTAAACTGTTCTATGGAAAATTATGCAACCGCTGTGGCCGAGTGGTCATACCACTGGCCTGTCACTACTGCGATTCAGCTTCGTTTCTCGACGTGGTTGATCTCCGATATTTTGTATGTGGGAAACGTGACGATGCTGCTGCTTGCCTGTGGATTTTTCTCGGTTATCTCATGTTTCTCCCGCCCTCCCATTCCGTTGCTCCTCCACCTTAGGGCCTCAATTCTTGTCATCTTTCAGGGTACCTAGATGGCTATGGGCATCCAGGTAGAAGTTTGCACTATAGTAATATCTACAAACAATATTTATTTATATATTTATCATGAATTAAGTATTTTGTATTTATTTTAAACTGAAATTGCATTGTTACAAAAGTAGGTAGGCAGAGTTCTTTAGGCGGTCGTCTAGTCCTAACGTACAAACAGAGAAACAGTCACACCACTTTCGTTATTTGTACATAAATTAGCTACGTATACAAATTATTAAGACATGACTTCAAGACGGTTTGATATTTGATAATTAAGGGTGTGAAAATACATGAAAGGCATTTCCGATTATTCCTCTATTTCCATCAAACCAATTGAGACATCGAAGTGCTCTTTGCTTTAGATTCATGCTTATGTAAATATACAAAATATAATTTAAATACAGTTTCCGAATTCAGCCCTAAGGAGATAAAAAAGGTTTAAATGTATCAATATACATCTACCTTATTCATCTTAAATATGTTGACACGTTTTTTGTTAAGTATTGATGCTTACTCAAATATCAGAAAAGTAATTTCATGAATTCTCGAAATTTCTTACTAGCTATGGAGGTGATAAGGGGTGAAAAATGGTTAAATGTGTTTTCAATTAATTGTCGATATATATTGAACCTAGCAGACTATTTTATTGTGTTATTCACGTACAAGAGACACCAAAAAAGTACTTTAAAATGTGATTCAATTGTTTTTTAAATTTCAGTCTCTTAGAAAGTGAAAAGACCTGGAATGTGTTTTAGATAAATCCTTGATGTATACAAAACCTGTCGAGATATTCAGTTTATTTTTGCTTCAGAATGATGATTAAGTAGTGGCCGCCAAAAAGATCTAAGGGTTTTTGTAAATACGTACTCTCAGTAATGTACAGGGGTGACATGTTTTTTTTTAATGAATCGTTGATTTAGCTTCGAGTAATGATTTACTCTTAATTGAATGCTCATACAAATGCTTAAGATGTGAAATTAAGATTTTTTGAAATTTGCTCTCTAAAGCTGTGAAATAATGTAACATTTTTTTTTTCGATCAGCCCATGATATATATCTAACCAGCAGAGATATTAGATCTTATCGGTATCACATGGATGCTAATGTGAAAGCTGTAAAAAAGTTACTTAATAGTTTTATTTACTGTTTATGATAACTGAATTATTAAGGGGGAAACTTACAGGTTGTAAACTTCTCAAGGCAGACAGTTCAAAAAGCAGATACAACCAATGAAAAATTATTTATACTGAAGTTTCAATCCGTGATTCTTTCTAACAAAAATACCTCAAGGTTGGGGCACAAGTTGCGTTTCTTTGTAATGGCGCTAAACTTTAAGCGAAAGTTTTGTAAAAAAAGATGTTGTTGAGGCCACAGTCACCAACGATTGTGCTCGGGGTAAATCAGTTTTCATACCACATAAACTACGTATTTCATTCAATTACACCCTTAAATTTAAGAGACTGTGATCACACCCTAAGGTCTATTTTGTTGTGACTATAAAAATGGCAGAGGATAAGTCGCTGTTACTGGGAGAGACTGAGGATTGTGTTTCGTGTGGACATCTATAGCTACTTAGACTGCTGCAGAGTTAGCTCAACATAAATTTGCAAGTAATTCTAACACTCGAGAGCTGAACTGCTAATTTAGCGTACAAGAAGGTCCATTGCTTAAAGTAAATATTATCTGCTACGAGTAATGCACGCGTGCAAAAGCGTGATAGATCTGATAGCTGAGCAATAAGAGATAATCCCTAATAAGTTAGGATTCCATTTTTTCATGCCTTGAAGAGTACAAGGATTATAAACTATCATGACATAACTTAAATTCACACCAGTGCCTTACAGGGCATTCGAACCCAGAACCTCCTGCTCCGTAAAGTGATGTTGCAACCATATTGTGCTACGCGTTTTCGGCAGCAAGCAAAAAAAAATACTTCCTCTGTTTATAACAATACGACTGCAAAGAGAAGTGCTGTTAATATTTCTCGATGGTAATGCTTGCTTTTGGGGTGATCTGTCTCGAGAAGTTTACAAATTATGTTTCGCCCACCAGCATCAGTCAGAAACAAACACTAGGATATCAGAAATTTAGAGACAGTATTCTGATGACTCCTGTATTTAATTGGATTAAAGGATGTTTGTTATGCCGCAAAAATGTATTTTTAATTCCACCTACCAAGTTTGCAGCTATGGAGATTAAATGTGAAATAAATGCATATATAATTTATTTTTCTTGCCATTATACCAAATATTTTTTTCCATCAGATAACTAAGAACTTTAGCATTGATTCCTGACTGAAATTACGTGGCTACAATGCAGGTGGTCAGAGCCCTTAAGGGCTTTAAATACATTGGACTGTGTTCATAAATATGTTTCGTATTATAAAAATATTCCACAAGTCCATTGTGTCATAGTACGAGTAGAAAATAAACTTTACAATATGACAGAAAGGTAGTTTTAAAACAACATGTTGGTTAGAAAAATTGTTATGGAGCCCCCCCCGAAGTGACTAAAAAGAGTTTTTACAGTCTGTTATATCTGAAAACTACAACACGAAGTTGCTGAGAACACTAAAGTAAGGTTTTTTTGTTGCTTAATCATGCAATATATGGACTTGACTGTGATAGTTTTAAAGTCAAGACTAATTATATTTTCAAGGTATGCGGTGTTTGATTTACAAGTTGTTAATTATATCTTACATATAAATAAAATGAAATTACTGGGGAAAAAGAGTTTTTTATCTAACTTGAGTGTTTGACAAGAATAAATATTACGATTTAAATACTTATTTTCGCGTAAAAAGTAAAGATAGAATAAAAAATAATAATATATGAAACAGAAGTAGCTGTTCTGATATGGAAGCATGCCAGTGATACGAGATTGGATAATGGTATTTGGATGGCTGCGAGATGTCGTGTATATGTAACTGCTCGCTACGCATAGAGAAAGTCATATCTGCGTACGTGTATTGTAGAAGAGTGTAATGAACAGTTTGGACAGTCTCTGACAGGACTGTTGGAGAGTGCCGGTAGAGTTGTGAGGGGGTATTCGATGGTCGGTGCGAGGGCGTTGGGGTGGCGTGATTAGCATAAGTAGTATGAATAAGAAATTGTACGCCTGTTTCTTCGATGGGGTGGTGTATGCTATGTTTGAAAGTAGACGAAGAGTATTGCATGTGTAACTGTCCTGATTAATATGTTATTTTCAAAAGGAATGATTGATTTTATCGGAAATTGAAGGAAATGTAGCTAATTTGGTAGGAGTGTGAGTGTAGACGACGAAGTTCTGTAGGAAATAAAGTCCTTGTAAGTATAATAAAAATATTTATCTAAAAGTTTTTAATAATTGATTGATTTTATTGGGAATTGATCGGATATAGCTAAGAAATAAGTCATGTTTTAGTAGTATTCATTAATGGTATTCAAATAAAGTTTTGAAATTATAGTTACAATTAAAAAAAAAAACAATAATTTAAAAATTTGTTGATCAATACGTAGTCTCAATTGATGGTTGTTACTACTTATGGTCATCTAGCTGCTATGTGAAGACATTGGTGACATGCTGTGTAGTGAGAATTATAAAGGACATAATGTTTATTCGTTGTGTAAGAAAGTGGTGGTAAATTTAGGAGAGGGGGGTGGACGGGTGTAGTAGTTTGAGCGGGTTATAACACGAACGTCAGTGAGATGGGAAAGTAGGGAAGGGGGGGGGAAATCATCATATGACTAACACAGCCAATTAAAATAAAGGAATGTGTAGTGGAAGGGGGACGGGGGTGATAAGTTAATATACACATGTAAAAAGTGATGGGGGGCATCAGTGTGTCGATGGAGCTCATCCGGGTAGGATGTGTTGGTAGTTGATTTAATTAAATAATTTGTATATAAAAAGTAATTTTATTAAAAGTTTTTATTAAAAAGTTTCTAATTGAAAAGTTTTTATTAAAAGATTAGAAGATTTTATTATTTGAGTTGAGAGAAGGATGTAGTATATGTAAGTAATTAGTATTTGTAGCATTATTGAGAGTTTTGTTTGGTGATTGCTGATAATAATGCTAAGTGATGAATAATATGGGATAATTGTTTTTCTTTTTGTTGTGATGAAAAAAAAATGTAAATGTGTTAACGTAATACATTTGTTCATTGTAGAATGTATTTTTATTGCTGGGTTTTATAAATGTAAAGGTTATTGTAATTGTTGCGTTTATGCAAAAATACTTCTTTTTAACTATTTTAGCAATTGGTTTAGTATTACATAAAACATACAGTATTTTATCATTTATACAAATTGGGAATCTGACAATATAAATGAGATTCATAGTCTAAATATCTGGTACGGCTTTTATTTACAATCTATACAAACTGTTACTTTTACGATGTTCTTTATGGAAGGAGGCAAGAGCAATTAGAGATATAATTATACACATATGATTACTTATGAGCCACTCAATTTCGTTACGACGATGAAAGTCCCACCTTGTTAATGATGCCGAGGCTTAAGTAAGGAAATGGCCACGGCGTTTGGCACGTCGTAGATCTGAATGTCGTGGTGCATCTTGGTAGTGAAGTGGTCCTGGCGACGATATGGGGCAGACAGACCTCGTAGGTAGAGTGACACAGCCATTTATCGTGCCCTGTGTGGCAACTCGTACTGCTGTGGGAGTGGGGAATTTTGCCTTGCAGTTTGCAGCAACTTATAATTAATATTTTGAAATTCCTGGCTGGGTGGTCACTGATTGCTGTATTAGAACCAGGGTTACATGGTTCCTAACATAATGATGTAATAGAGGACAATGAATAATTGGGAAACCAAGTTTTACAATAATTTAGAAGTTTGTTTGGTCATTTCAAGGGTTATTTCAGTGAACATTTGGACTAGTATGTTGAAAATTTATTGATATGAGGGAAGGTGTTTATTCGTGATGTAGTAATAGGTTGACATTGTTGTTGGAACACAAATTTTGAACTTTGTCTTTAAATAGATTTTGAGCTACATTTACATATGAAAAATGATTTAGTATTACAATCATTGGACATTTGAAGTAAATGATAATCTGTATGTTATCTGGATGCTATTTTTTTAGAAATTATTGAAAGAAAATAACATAAGGACATTTTGCTGAAAGATTTGGGATTTTGTATAATGTTCTAATGTTCTAATGTATGACCTTATTAGTATTTGTTCATGTTTCTGGTTGAAAATAATTTTGTTATAGGGTTATTGTGTATTAGTATATTTTGGTACATCTTTGGTTTTGTCTACAAGAAAAGTGCTTACAGGTTGTAAAATTGCTATATGGACTTTATCTACATGTATTCTGATGTGTTCTGTTTTCAGTGTTATGTTCAGGTAGGACCTACTTTGAAAAAAATCTGCAGATTTTTTTCAAGTAGTTGGGGGGGGGGCTAACGTAGCATTGAGGGTAAGGGGTTTTTCATTGTTGGTGAAATAGTATTTTATGTAATCTTGGTTTTCTAATATAATATTTAAGTTTTAACTTTTATTTCAATGATCTCAGTTCCAGATAGGAAGAGTAAAGGCTCAGTTCTTTTATTCTGGTGTGTTCTAGACTTCAGGTAGGGTGTAATGTTTGTTGTTATGGCCATGTGGCATTGGTAGGAGGCAGTAGCTTTGATTTTATTTTTTTGTTCTGGTTGTTTCCATGGGAGTTTTGGTGCTGTTGGCTGTTATTGCGTAGTTTTTAGTTTTGCCTTTAAGGGTTCTAGGTAATGGAACGAATGACAAGGGTCACGCTACCGAGAACCAGCCAATGAGAGCATGGCATGTGGCGTCCCTTCGGGCCTTCCTTCTGGAAAGTTTAGCCTCCGCCATGTTAATCAAATTTGTGATGCAAACCGGATAGGAGGAGAACAGGGCTACGGCCCAAATTTTTACATGAAGTAACGTTAGGGAGTTACAAATTTAACATGTACGGGTAGCTTTGAGGCCTTTTTTTCTTCTTTAACATTTTTTGGACACTTTTGAACTGTTGGAAATTTGTTTCCATCCGTACATGTAGGGCGTTAGGTTCGGAGAGCCAGTATGGCTTCTCATTCTTCTTCGCCGCATGTGTGTTCACAATGTGCCAAATTTTCTGAATTTGTCTTGTATGTTCTTCTGATATAGTCATGCTGTGTTTTTACTTATAATTTTCGTGAACAGAATTCACCATGCTAAAACTTGAACAGTGTGATTAATGCCTATGTTAACTCAAATCTTAATAAACCAGAAAGGTTGGGTTATATTGAAGTACATCATTTCGGGACTAACAATTCTAAATTAACCAGTGTCTGTGGAAATTACAAATTTGGTGTACAATACAACATAGTCTACAAAAGTACTGCCAATAAATTCTGGAGTACTTGACTACATGTCGGGAGAGCTGTACCAGCTTTTGACCTTGCCTTTTTTTTTTGCTGTGTTATCATCGAGCTAGTGCACTAGTCTAGGAAGACTGGTGTGTCACAACGCAATTGACATGCATCAATGCATTACGTAGGATGGAGTGTGGGAATATATACACAGAATTTCCCTGATACCTGTTGATGCACAGAAATACACCAAAGCTGGCCTACTGGCAAATCACCTGCAGAAATTATGTTTAACAGAAGGCTGTGTAAAAGCTTTGATAATCTGCATCCAAGACAACGGGTTAGTAAGCCTGCTAAAGTGGAAAAGTTTAAGCGAAAGCATTCTAGTGAGTTGTGGAAACCTGAAGTTATTTTACACCGGGAAGGAAAAATGTACTACACGATTACGTTAGAGAATGGTGGTGTTTCGATGCGACATGTCAATCAGCTGTTGGAAAGGTGCCAGGAGAAGCAAAACCTCCTACAGGGGCCAAACAGCAAAAGATAATCCCAGGGCTAGTGTCACATTATGCTGGTGTCAAGCCATTATTAAAAGATTTCCAAGTGTGTCAGAATGAACAGAAGAGTTCCAAAGGTGATGCAGACGATGACGAGGAGCCACTTCATGGGTTTCTTACTACTGAAGATGACGAGCCTTTAGTCGGCCGACCAAATCCATCAGAGTCCTTTATCATACATGACAGCAAGGAGCAGCCAGCCAGAAGTTTGTCAAATGATGCAGTTGTCGTCCAACGTGATGAGAAGCTTTCAGAAAGGAGCAACACAGTTCACCAACCAACAGCTGTGTACTCCAGTGTTCCTAAGTTGTGGTGTTCTCAACGTACAAAAATGGAGAGAAAAACGAAGTACAGGGACTTTGTGTAAATGATTGAAATTGATAAAGGTTTTTGTGTTTTTGTTTTATGAGGGTTGTTGGCAGCAAGCAAATAGTTGAAAGTTATGAAAACAGTAACAGTGTTGATAGTTATAAGATATATTGTAATGTACTTGGTTTACAATTTTTGTTGCCTACACCTGGTGGGTAGGAATGAAGTGTTTTGGTCATTGATTAAAGAGAGAAATTTACTGACTTAGTGACATGAGTGTTGTTTTATTGTTTTTGTCTGTAGTTGGGACTGTCATGGCAGAAAGTAACATTAGGAATTGATGAGAGTGAATGTAATTTTGAAAATTATATATGATTGTAAAGTAACAAGTGAACAATATTTATTTATTTAGAATGCAGTACATAATATAAAGAGTTTATAACACTAACCTGTTGCAGGAGTCATTTAAAGATCACAAAAGTGTGAGTTTGTTTATTTTTCTTTGTTTACATCATTTTTGCAGTTTTGTATTCAATGATTTTCCAATAGGATTGCAAGTATAACTGTTGTATTGTGGTATTGAAAATTTCAATAGAGTACAAAGATTGCTGCAAAGGAAAATTTTCCTACATTTAGTAAATTATATCTTTTTTTGCAGATTTTGCACCAAGCTCCCTATTTGTGAGACAGAGTACGCGAGAGATTTTGGTCATCGCTTAACATCGAGGTCTTTAGTGCTGTTGGAGAGTGACATGATGTGAGAATGGAGCAGAGCCGGAATGAAAGGGCGGGAGAAACGGGAGATCCCCGAGAAAACCCGCCGACCAACTGCATTGTCCGGCACGATTCCCACATACGAAAATCTGGGAAATGACACCGCCGGGAATCTAACCCGGATCGTCTTGGTGGGAGACGAATGGTCTGACCATTCGGCCACCGCGCCCCTGGCATCCCTATTGGTACCTTTTGTCCTGTTGTAAATTATGATAATAGTGGCACATATATAGTTCTCTATTATATGAGGGAAAATGCTTTTGAGCACTACTATATTAACAAGACTTAATGTGACATAAGGAAACCATTCCTAAGACTCTACAGTTTAAGTTTGTGTAGTTTTGACCTTTCTCTTCTGAGATGAGCATCGTAAACAGGATTGCAATGAACCTGTCTTTTCAGGAAGTTAAGATGGTTTAAAGGTCAACACACTGGAGTTGCCAGAAAGTTTTCTCAGAAGAGACATGTCAAAATCAGGTAGACTTATACTATACACACTAATGTGAAATACCTTACTTATATCATGACCATTTTCAAACTTTTGTCCTGTAGTAATGGTAATAATGTAGACAGAATTCTAATTTTTTTATTATATTGGGAAAATGAAAATGTCAGAAAAGCATCAGGTATAGGCAGCCAGACAAAAATCAAGAACAATGAGCATAGCAACAACCTCTCTATTGTCGATAGAAGAGTCATGAATATTGTCTTAATAAACATGTTAAGTTATGATGAATCATCATCAACTACATATGGAACATTGATCTTCCTAATCCAGTTCAAATTTATGATGATATGTATGTGACAAACAAAGTGAGACCATCATCCGATCCCATTTGTTGGAAACATGGAATCATCTCCATTATTATACATGTATTTCTGTACCTGTCTGTATGCCTGTAAACGTGTTTTAGTGAACACTGATCCGGAGTGACATTCAGAACTAAAAGGTTTCCATGTCTGAACATGCTCAGACATATCGTTACTGCGAGCACATTACGGCAATGCAAACAAATAGGCAATCAAAGTAGCACTTACATAGGGATACGCTTTCGGGGAGTTCTAGCGATGTACAGTCCTTATGTGAAACAACCATTAGTAGGAGGAACTTATTATATATCTTTTTCATTCACAAGGTCATCACTGGTGCTCTAGAATGTCCAACAGTGTTAGTAACGTAGGTCTGAAAATTACTCTATTTGGTAAAAGGTTATGCCAGCCTCTAAAACCTAAATTAAAACTAAGCAACGTGTTTTACAGATTAAACCCAAACAGTAATGATAATGCTACCAATTTAAACTTTCACAATTTGTCGCACACCAAAGCATTAAGAAAGGCTTACTTAGCGATGATTTCAGTCACAGACTATCCTGTAGCATTTAAATTGCAAATTACAGGGTTTAGATAGCCTGGTGCTCCAAGCATTCTGATAGGCTGACTAGGGTGGAAGGAGGTCATCCCTTCAGATGGACCTGAATGCCCATGACGGATAGAGGACTGAAGAGGAATTTCCCTGCCCTTCCCTCCAAAAATATATTCTCGTTCTCGATGTTTGTAATACAGTATATAAATATATAAGCTCTGCTTGCAAATGTTATAAAAATGTATTGACCACAATACTCTTCTACCTGCACCATTCAACAAACTGTATAAATATAAAAAGAATATTTATAATAAAGCACAAATTTTGCTATTTAAGTAATAGTTAATGAACTTCAAAACTGTGAAAAATTATATAAATAAACGTGAGGAGGGAGACAGATACTAGGGTCTGCCGTGAGTACTTTAAAAGCACATAGTATGCCCCTTGTCACATTCTTTGTGTGTGTGTGTGTGTGTGTGTGCATGCATGCATGCATGTATGTATGCGAGGTCATTCATGTACATCCATTCATATGTGTGTGTACACACGTACATGCATGATTCTATACAATATATGTAATTTTTTGTGCATTTTAATTGAGCAGTTAATGTAGAGTTTAAAAGTAAATATTTGAACCTTCTTGTAGGTGTAAAGAAGATGATGTCACACAGAATGAGTACAGTCATCCATTAAGGCGTTGTGTGACTCTTCCTGATGCCAGAGCATCTAATTCAAACAATAGTTCAGCTGAAGAAGAGCAGCAACAACTTACGGCATGTACACCTGCCTTAAGACGGAGACGTGAACGAGACAGCAAATATGTAACTGATCAGTCACAACTTAATCTACGCTTTTCACGGCGCAGACCGCAAACAGTTAGACACAGGTAACATTAATTTTTATGTTTACATTTATAATAATTAGAGCAATTTTGCTTTTGTGATTTGTTTCATTAATATGTTTTTTATAATTACATCTGGATCAATTAAAAATATTAAAATATAATATTGTCATGATGTAGAAAGAAGACATTTTGAGAGAGAAATATAAATTTTTTAACAATTTTCAAGTAGTTACATCAATAAAAGTATTTTTATTACTATTCATCTTCTTGGTAAATGTGTTTTATCCTCTGTACAAACATAAACATTATAAGATTTTATATAGCATATTGATTTATATACATACTGTTTGCAAAAACACTGTTAGCTCTGATGCATTTGCTACCGCATTGCTGAAGTGTCCATGTAGTTCTGGACAGAAATGCATAATTTCCATTGACTCGTAGCTTGCACATAAACACTTTATACTCTGTTTTATTATTTAATATAGGCCTCTATGACACTTAGGCTCGTGTAATGTCAGGAGACAAAATTTATTACACTTTTTACATGTGCCGAGGTACACTCAGGCCCAGACACGACACAACACCAATCCAAAGTCAAGTAACTAGGCAAGGGATGGGATCAGACCCGAAGACTATGGTTTACCGCAGTACTGTCCATCTTACTATGTCACGTCGATGGAGAACAGGATGTGGCTCAGCCTGAGCTACACAAGCAACTGACTTCTTACCCTCGGGCCAGAATGAAGGGAGAGGAAACAGAAAGGTGGGAGGGACCTGCGCATGCAGCATGGAACTGGAGAGAAAATAGGGAACGGGTAGCGCTGGCAGGAAAGCTTGAAAACATGCTGTCCAATTGCAAGTCACAACAGGCCTCCAGGCGAATATATTGAGCAGCTGCCTGTTCATTCAGAAATGAAAGTTACTGTTTATTTGAACATTTATTGGTTGTAGTTTGCTTTTCTTTAATAATTGGCTACTAAGTTTATGGAAAGGAGATATTTCATGTGTGTATTTGTAATAACTTACAACAAACTTTGGCTATATTACATTGTGCACCCATACATAGCATCTGATTCAAAAGTTCGTATTGGTACTTGGGGGCCTCATCTAACCTCTTGTCAGTTGCTACACTATCACTTATTCGCAGGTATATTTGGAAGAAAACTACCCTTGCTTTCAGTTGCACGTCTTGTAAATAATTTTATTTCTCAATTTATAAATTGAAAATAATTGTATTAACAGGCTATAAAATTAACTTTTATCCTGATATACATTTTGTATTGCCACAGGCCCCTATTAAATAGCTACCAAGGCTAGATTTTTAAAAATTTTAAGATGGGTGTACCACCAAGATTATAACATTGTACGCCATTAACTTATATGTTACTAGTTTATGGAAGAAAACATGAAGGTTCTTGAATGATGTGTTAACTATCTAAATGAATGCTGCATTTCCAGTAAACTTAAGTATGAATTTTTTTATGTTTGGGGTGTTCAAATTTAATATTTTAAATCTTCCTTAATTTCTATATATGCCTGTGAATCTTAATCATTGTCTGCTTCAGCCTAACTCAAGTAGCTTTAGGTTGCTTCAGCAAATATTTGTTCATATAGCATTTCTACCCCATGGCCAGAATCACAAAGATTCCACTATTGCTAAAATTCTTTATCATGAATGTAGTGTCTCATTAAACATGTTATTCATTTAAACTTTGTTTTCATTGCGAGTTAATATAAACGTGTCTGTTTCTAAATTTTAGTAGGGTTCCGTATTTTGGAAATTAGGTGTAATTATTAAGTATTGATTATTTTAAAAATATTTAACAGAATTAATGTTGCTTTTACAAGTATATTTTTTGTGCACAAACTTTGCATTTTTATACACATTCAAACTCCATGAATAAATGACACACAGTTCATAATATGGGGTCATTCAATGCCAATTCAATGATGTTATGTCACGCTATGTCACAGATTTTAATAGAACTTTGTTTATGTTTATTGAGCAAGGTGGCACAACAGTAAAATGTTGGACTCTCGTTTTGGAGGGCCTGGGTTTGATCCCCGGCTCTGGCCATCCTGATTTTTGTTTTCCATGGATTCCCTAAATTGCTTCAGGTGAATGCTCGGATGGTTCCTTAACACAGCCATGACTGACTTCTCCCCCTTCTCTCCCAGCTCCTGCCATGTACCAAGTCGTGTGACACAGTCTCTAATGACCTCGCTGTCGACGAGACGTAAAACCCTCTTACTTTACCTTTGTTTATGTGTTTCTTTTATGGTGGTAAGAAATCCCCCAACAGGTTTCCACGTCACCTCCAACCCTTTTTAACTTTATAGCACTTCAAAATTTCATGAAAAAGTTATTGTCTGTTACCTTTTGAAGAGTCTACGCTATAATGGAACAGTGGGCAAAAATCCTCCACGGACCCCTAGTGTCAGCGGTCAGTCACCTGATGTGTTGCTAGGAAAGGGAGGTATTAGAAAATAAAACACAGGAAGATAATTCAAGTGGACAATGTTACATGTGGTGCAGTGCGTATAATAATACATGAATTTTATACTGTGTAGAAAACTGTCCCGACTTTTGAGAAAAGTTAAACAAGGATTTGCAAAACCATGGTATGTGTTTTGAACTGCATCAGCGAATATTTATGGTAATTGTTTAAGAAAGCTCAGATTTTGCTGGGAAAAAGTACCAATCCAAGAGGATGATCTTGATTGAAACATCTGATGTAGCAGCTTGGAGAGCAGGATATCTGGAACACGTTCGTGAACAGGAAGGCACGTAGGGTTATAGTTGACTTTGATTAAACTTATGTCAATACTTCATGTATTGCATAACTTCTTGCTGGCAATCAAATACGGAAATTGGCGTCACTGAATCTGTACTCTGTCATAAAAGAATCCTACTTTTTGACGGTTGTGTTGGAATTTCTATTTACAGCTGTTTTTATAAATTAAACTGTTTTTGTCTCTGCTACAAGTAATTTTTGAACAGACACACTCCATTGGCTCTCAAATTGTGCAGTACATAAAATTTAAAAGTATTTTCTGTAGAAATTGGTACACATGACAGTCTTGAAAACTGTCAAAAATGGAATTCTTACTTGATACAGACAATATACAGAAAGGTCAGCGAATAATTGTTGTGCATGTGGTTTGTGAATAAGGCATTTGTTCAAAATATATTGTTTAAAATCCAGTCAGTAGTCCAGCAATTATAGTGATTACATGTACTGTGAAAATTTTGCTACATGGGTGGAAAACAAACTGGTGCCAAATTTACCGAATAACTGTGTCACTCAATTTGTTTATATTTTATTGCTCACGAGTAACATATACTGACATAAACATAGGTTTTACTGAATACTGTACAACCAACCAAAGTCATCTTGGTTGCATCTACATAGGCATATATTTAACTACGATGCGCAGGCACCTGAAATTTCTGGAGCATCGTTGATGTGTAAGGAACCATAGATTTGTATACGTTTAAACAGGCCTTTCAGAGCAGATACAAAATAAATGATGTCCCATTATACGTTGCTGTCTGTTTGTGTAACACAATTTCGAATGTGATGACATGCCGTCACCCCACCAGCCATGGTAAAGTAGAGGAAATCTACTGATAGGCAAGTGCTACTGGTCAAGGTTACCACCCCTCCAGTCAAGGCAAGGTGGGGAAGACTGTAGATGTGCAGGGTACTTCTGGTCAAGGTCTATTGTCTTTTGTTATACTGTAGATGCTAGATGCATGTACTAACATTTAATTTTATTTCTCCATGAAAAATTATTACATGACTGAAATTTTACACACACATCAGGTTAAATACAAGGATGTCAGAAAAAAATATGTCAGTCCTCAAAAAAGTGCTTAGTAGCTAAAATATATTAATAAACTCTACGAAGTGTTCGGGAATGAATGGTCGTAAATCACATGAGTGGTAGACAATGTGAAAATAAATATAATTTGTTGGAGAACATTTGTCTGTAAGTACCACCCTGCAAAGTTTCAGGGACAAATGCAAGTGCAAAAATTTTACTAGCACGTGCTCCGAGGCACCAGTCCAGTGGCTGAGAGGATGCACCATTGAACTGCAATCAAGTATCAGATGATGATGATGGGAGGAGAGAGGGCCACACACATATCTACAGACGTTAACAACCTACAGGCTGCTGTACAGTACAGTTGATGTTTGTTCGTAGTTTGTTGATGTGTTTTATTGTGTATGATTAGTGCAAATATGACGGTTGACAGTTGAATGTGTGCAGTATTGCAATAATGGATTTTGTGAACGTTAACAGCATGCCGCAATGGGCATTCACAGACATGACTGATATGCACTTGGTGTATGGAGAAGCAAGATGAAATGCTACAGAAACAATTCATATTTACCAAGAGCACTATCCTAACAAATGTGAACTAGAGACTGCATGAGACTGGAAGTCTGATTCCACGAATGGTTGACGTTAGGGCCAGGCTAATTGTGAGAATGCCATGTTTCAAGGAACATGTCCTGGAGCATGTGGCCAAACACCCATCAACCAGCATTTGGACCATAACATATCACATGGATGTTAATCATAACACCGTGTGGCAGGTTTTCCTTCAACAGCTGTTGTTTCCTTATCATTGTCAAGCAGTGCAGGCGTTGGAGCCAGAGGACTTCATAAAAAGAGTTGCATTTTGTCAGTGGTTCATCGCACAATAAACTGAAAACCCTGACTTTACTGTAACAGTGTTGTCTTTCAGTGAGGTACTGTTTACACGTGACAATATGTCTAGCAGCAGAAACAGCATTGTATTGAGTGGTAAGAATTTGCATGCATCGCACATCACAGCACGCCGACGACGGTTTCAAGTAAATGTGTGCGCAGGAATTGTCCACAACAGTTTTATTGGGCCACATGTGCCTACCACAGTGACTCAATGGTAATGTGTACTTCAATTTTCTGCAGTACATCATCCCACATTTATTAGATGATGTGCCACTAGCTGTCAGTTTCAAAATCTGGTTTCTGCATGACGTTGCCCCAGCCCACTACATGTGCTGTGCGACAATATCTGAATGACAACTTTTCTGGACGGTAGGTTGGAGATGGTGATCTGATCGCCTGGCCCCCTTGTTCTCCAGACCTAAACCCTCTAAATTATTTTCTGTGAGGTCACATTAAGAGCCAAGCCTACGTGATGTCAGTTGAGAGAGAGAGAGTGGACTTATATCATCATATTATGGTGGCTTATGAACAGCTGCAATAGGCACCACAAGTGTTTCAAAGAGTGTGAGACAACATTCTTCGGCACTGCAGTGCTTGAATTGAGGTAGGAGGGCAGAATTTTGAACACCTGTTTTAAGGATGTGACTTGTTTGACACATGTACTCTTTGCATGCGCCGAAAAACCTGCCACCCATACTTGTCCTGTTATTTTGTTTTTAATTTGGCCTTCACAGGGTGCTATTTCTGGACAAATGTTTTCCAACAAATAAGGTTTCTTTTCACGTTTTCTACCATCCATGTAATTTCCGAACATTCTGTGAATTTTTTATGGAAAACACATGTTTAGCAAATAGTATTTTTCAGACTGTGAGCATATAACTACCTGAAGTTTCTGCTGTTGTTTAAAATTATTCCTAAGATGTGTTCTTTCATTACAAATAATGAAATTGGGGATTTTTTTTAAATTGGTCCAGTAAAGTTTTAGTTTTTTTTTTTTTACATTATGTAAAATTAGGAATTAGGTACCTGGATAATATTTTCTTCATGTTACCTGGATAGTATTTCCATAAAAGAAAATGATAATGCAACAAAGTTGTTAACCATTAGTGAATAATTACAGCTATTTTCCTTCAATACGAACATTCATTATTCTAAGTTAAATGACAGTTGACTAGTTTCATAGACAACATTTTACCGTCAGATACTGTAAATACTGATATGCAAGTTAGTAATGCACAGGCAAAAATTAAATTAAAATAAAAAAAGTTTATCCTGTATTATTTTCAATGACACAGTATTACATGATAAATGAAGTTTGTTAATTACTAATACAAATTGTGCTTTTTAAATATTATGGGTGAGGAATTTAATTTACTGCTGAAACACAAGACATTTACTCTGAACAAGCTGAATTTATAAAACCTTACACAAATATATTGTGTTTAACAGTTGAGTGACTCACAAGTTCAATGTTCCTAACTTTTTGTTGCGCTCTTAGTTTTGTCTTGAAGTTTTGCATTTTTTTTCCAACAGAGCTATACAATCATTTGGAAAGTTGTATGTTCTGCCAGTGTTCTGTGTGGAGTTTATACAATAGAAAATTCACACATCAATAAAAGTATTGCATCACCTGGTGTATTGACTGGAACTGATTCGCTGTCATATGCCGTCCGTCTAATAGGCCCTAATCATGTAGGGGTCTTTACGACTTTGGGCAGGTTTATTAACATCTAAGAACATCCAAAGGAATTGTGTTCTTGATTTAATATAACCATTCAGCGTCAGTGTTCAACCAATCCTGGAGCCGAGGTGATGCAATACTTTTTTAAGTGTGTAGGTATATGAGGAAAAGATATTTCACAATAATCATCATGACTAAGCAAGTGAAATGATGAAGTTCAATTGGTATGAAGACATTTTACAAAAGCACCTTCCTCATCGTCAGTTATATATTTTATCTTATCAAAGTAACTTGAATTATTGTACTTTCTCCAAACATCCAGAATGTGTATCATTAATATTCACAAGAAGTTGAATAGCATTCTCAGGTTGAAAATAAACTAGGGTTCTATATCAGTACTTACCATTCTCACTCCAGTAGTGCCTATACAATAAAGTTTTTTAAAATTGTGAAAAATATGAATTCCAGGGAGCAGCTGCACTTCTTTGAAATGGGTTTCTGTAATGGAGTGTGTTACGAGGATGAACAGAAGGCTGTACCTATGTAAACTAATGCAAATATTTGTTCTTGTTTAAGTTAAAATGTAAATACATGTTAACAAGATTGTTTTTAAAATTATTTGCAGACATATACGCCATAACATATAACTGAAAAAATTAACGCCTTGACATTTGTTTAACTGAATATCGTCTGTGCATGGACAGTATTTTGTTAGCCAGCAGACTGGCCTCTTGATTAAATTGTATCCCTAATTGCATTAGTACCGTGTATCTAAGAATAATTATACTGAGATGTACCTTTGCCACTTATTGATTTCAACATTTCACCATTAATGTATTCAGTCATATATTTTATAAATACAGTACAAGATAAATATAATGGAATCTTCAGAACTTTGCAGGAGATTTGAAGTTCATCCATGCCATGCTAGATGGAACCACCATTGCATTGTTCCCCCTCCCTTCCTCCACGTTGACCATCAATCCTTCCACTAAGCTCATGCGCTGCCCACCACTTTGATAAGTGTAAGATGATCTTCTTTGGAGGTGTGGGAATGTTACAATGATTAGAGAAGGTGTTGAAAAGAAGTACATAAGTTTTGCACCTTTTTGTTTACGTAGTTGATTAAACGTGTTTGCAAGAGGAGCGAGTGGATAGCGGGACAACTCTTATTCATTACAGTTTTATTATAGGCCTTTTAGCCCCTTTCCAAATGGAAAAGTAGGCTTATGAGATAACCTTCCTTGCTGTGTATATGTGTATTCGCGTGTATCTCCCTAAAAACTTTTTGACTCCATGGACCGATTTTTATTAAACTACATACTATATAGACTGACTTAATGTTTGTATATTTTGTTTATTCTGTATTGATATTTTCCAAATGGCTGCCATTTTAACTGGTTTTGATTACACCAGATAGATATCAAAGTAACTATAATTTAGAATGCCATCAAACTCTACACACATGAAGAACCTAGTAAGGGGACAACTTGACTTTTGTGTATTTCGTTCATGCCGCATATATAGTTTTAAAATGGTGACAATTTTTATATTTTTAACATTACATGTCATGTGACGAAATAATTCTCTGAATATCATCAAAGTCGGTACACATATGATACATAATAAGCGGGCTTGACTTATGTGTATTTTGTTGATACTATTTTAATTTTTTTAATGCCTGTTTATGTTTTTAGCATAAGATAACATATCTAAGAAAATAATATTCAGAATTTCATTCAACTTGGTACACAAGTGCTACATACATATATAACTATACTTTTGTGTATTTTGTGCAACCTGTGTCAATATTTTCAAAATTATGTAGCATAATATGACATATCTATAGAAACAATTATTTTTGGATTTCATCAAACTTATCAAATTTGCTTGACTTTTTTTTTCCATACCATGTTCGTATTTTTAAAATTGAGGTTGTTTGAACATTTAATGATCAGACGAAACATCTGAGGAACCATTTTTCAGAACTGCTGGTATTTCATGCTTTGTACACATAGCAAGATGAATTGGTTTTTTACACTTTTGTTCATATCCTGTTTGTAGTTTCTAAATCTCCTGAATTTGAACACGTTATGATTAGAAGAGACCTCTAAAGAACCATTTTTCAGAATTTCATTAAACTCACTACTTGTTCAGTACTAGTTTACTTCAAATTTGTGTTTTTATTTTACGCGTGGTCATGTTATTGAAATTGAGAGAAATCTGTCAGGTTATCTGAATAACCATTTTTCAGAATTTCATGGTTCTTTGTAAAGTGACATTATTCGTATGAATTTTGTTCCTACTGTGTTAACTGCTACAGAGTGGTTGAACTTTAAATCATTTATCACATGAGATATCTAACTGAACTATTAATCAGAAATTTATCTAACTTTGCAGGCACTTAATAGGCCTACCTACTACAGCAATTTTAGTTATGTCTGTTTTATTCATACCATATTGAGTTTTTAAATGTTCTTCAACTTTTTATATAACATGAAATATGTTAAGATAATTTTGCACAGTTTCTTTAGACTCAGTACACATTTAACGGCAAGTACGGTAATGAGAATTTAAAATTGTTGAGTCATGTTGTGTTAAGTAATATACATCTTCAATTTTGAAGATTTTTCATGAATACATAAATTTTAATACATGTATGTCAAGAGCTACAGGACTAATAGAAAGAAAATGTAACAATTAACTTTATGTTTTCATCCAACTTTGATTTAACTAGTCTTTGTTGTTGTAGGTTCACCATGTTAGAAGGTAGCAAAAGTATTATACATACAGTATTCATTATTTATAGATGTATGTAAACAATTATAACTTTTAGTGTTAGTTGCCAATTTCGAGGAGAGAGGCCTTACTAATTATATTAATAACTTCTATTTGTAAATGGAACAAATAAGTGCTGTGTGTGAGATTGGTGAGTTCTACTATTGGAAAGGTTGTCGAACAATTATAAATCTCCGCAAATGGGCCAAAAAGGGATCATTGATATTCTTTAAATATTTGGCATTTTTCTTAAGTAGACATGTGTAACCTTTATGAATAATCTGAGGTGGAGAGAGAGAAAAAGAGAGAGGGAGGGTTTGGGAGGGTGATAGAGGGGAGAGAGTGGAAAGAATAAGTAAAAGAGAAGGAGAAAAAGAGAAAAGAGAGAGGAATACAGAAAAGGAAAAAAGAAAGATAAAATGAAAAAGAGAGAAAGCCAATTTTTTTTATATTTAACTGGTGTTACAGTTCCATGTATCTGTGGCAGTTGGGGCATAACTAAGCTCTAGTGGGCCCCGGGTCAGTAGCAGGCCAAGGATGCCTTTCTCCCTTTTTTTTCAGTGGCTCGACAGACACAAATATATTAAAGTCCGTAAAAATTAAATTATATTATGCCTTTTTTTTAATTGTAACCCCTACTGCTGTAATATTATAATATAGGTATTTTGAAGTAAAAAAAAAGATTAAATAACTTATTGTAAATTTGGGGAATTAAAATTTGAAATGCAAATATATTTATTTCCATAAAATTTACTTCATGCAATATTTATCGCACAGAACGTAAAAATTAACAAAGTATTAATGTTATATTTTTAGCTGTAATTTTACTTAACGAATCTTTAAATAAAAACCACAATAATATCAATGTAGTACCATAATGAGTAATTGCAAAATATAAGGTCTACATTATAGCTGAAACAAATAGCAGCAAATATAATGGCATCATAGTCATTGTCTTCAAATAAACAATAGAAGTTGTAACTTTGAAGTAGGAACGAAAAAAAACTTTTAACAAATGTTTAAAGTTCAGTTCTTGATTTTTGATTGAAATCAGTGTTTGTCAAGAGAGTTGTCATTATCTCATCCTACTACGCAAATAGTAATTTCATGAGATTTAGCATAGAAAATGCTCTTTACTTTAGCAACTGTATCAGGAATTATCAGGTACAGAAAAGAAGCTGCATGTTCATACTGCTCACTAAAGTTGTGTGTTTATTAATAATAAATTGAGAAAACTGTTTTATGTCTGCATTCGTACACTGGTCTTTAAACTAAATACTTAAAATAGATTAGGGTGGCAGCAACTCAAAGTTCCTATGGAGGGAGGGCTCAAACGCAATACAAATTACAGTTTATAGATTATCTTCCGCATTTGGTGAATGGACTTTATTCTCAGAAAGGGGAGGGGGAGCAATATACACTTACCCCCTCCACGGCTTTTGTGCCCCTGAAATGAGTATACAATAGCCAATCTCTTACTCTTGTTTTCTGCATTTATTATTGCTATAAGAAAACATGAAGCTATTACCGTTCATAAAATCAGAGTTAAAGTAATTGCCATAAATAGTGATACATATTTCACACAGCTTGTAGTACTGTAGCAGACAAATTGCAGTAAAACGTACAGGGATATATTAAATTGGCTCTAGCTTCAAAATAAATTAATTACTCTCTCAAAAGTGTAGAAACTTTAACATTTAGTCTTGACTTGATACTGAACTAAATAACTAGATACTATGTTATGCATGTTGGGACATTTTTATAAAAATACTTTCAGCAATTAATTACTTACTTTTGACCATTTGAAAAAATGTTCACTATTACAAAGGATGTTGTTATTTTATCTGTAGTAGAAGGAATTTATAGTCACTTCAAATTACTTTTTTTTGTTACAAAGTCACAAATACCATGAATATTGGCCAAACATTTTGTTGATCAATTTATTTTCATCTGCTATTAAAACTGTTTTAAATATTTAGGTCAGTGTTAATTATTTTACAAGTATGTTCATCCAAACTATGCAGAGGTGGTAAGGATATGCATGGTACATACTACATTTCTGCCAATGGTACTGTGATGTGTATGCAGACTTAGAGAGAAAGAATTGTCAAGATCACGAAAAAAGCAGTGGTTAAATAGGAACAGGCAAATGTATGGTCGGCAATTGTATATTTTCATGTGTCCAGAGTAGGGGGAAAAAAACAAATGGTTTAGTTCTTTGTGCCAAATACATATTTTTGTTTCAATTTTTTTCACTTACAAAAGAAAAATTTTATGCCACTAAACTATTTGGCTGCCAATCTTTGTTGAGCTAAATTAAAATTTAGTTTCTTAAAAAATCTTGTTATATCAAGGTATGAGTAAGTGTGTGCATGTGTATGTGTGAGTGATTATTTCTTAGTGCCGTATAGTTCTAACTTGTACTTTTACTTTATAACCTACTTCTTCGGCTCATGCTTATGCGAGCTGAGTACACAGGAGAATACAGGAAAAACTGTAACAATATGATTCAGATAAGTATATTTTGTTCCTCAAAGGTCGAGCACCTGGCCTAGATTGTATACGTAGTTGTTCCCAATTTAAATTTATATTTTTTTGCGCTTACATACTTTCCTTTACACAAACCATATATTTTTATTATTATTTACAACAAATTGCAAATAACATTATTTATTAAATTTCTCTATTGCCAAAAAGGCTGAAGTATAGCTCTTGTGCAGATTGCCCGAACCTAAGCAACACAGTTTCCGTAGGCTTTGAGTCTGGGAAGCCCTTGAGTGTGGATGTACCGGCATTTCATTTCAAACATTTTTGGGAATTGGAGAATATGTAGTGTGGGTTCATACTGGCGTGACCTTGGAGCATTGAATTTAGTTTTTTAATTTAATCCCAAGCCGCAATGAAGCGAGGTCTTGCTGGGTTACACTTTTCTTAGGAGAAATATCAGAAAAACTGTGGACTCATTTTATACCTCAACCAACTACGTACAAAGATGCACTTCAGGCTGCAGAAACCAATTTTAACCCAAGCAGGAAAATCATCTATAAGCGGTTTACGGCGGCCGCCTACCCCTTGCTTCAAATGCATTGCAGTGTGTTTCTAAACAGGTTTTTTTTCTATAATAATATTTCACGTGTGCCCGTTGTGCCAATGTACGAAAAGAAAATAAAGTTCTGACATGGTCGGAATGTCATTGTTAAAGATGATACGCTCATTAAAAACACTGTTTCTAAGATCCCCAACATGGCTAAAAACTGTCTTTTCATACTGCCATACTTTGAAATGTACTAACCGGATATATGTCAAACTCAGATTGTGACCTGCACTGAACTTAGTTGCAGACTTTCCATCAATATAATTATATTGTCACCGCTTATTGTCCCATAGTAAAAATGGTTCGGCAGGAATCTTGCCCGCTAGTTCAGCGCTTGGCTCGTTCAGGCGACGCGACATTTGAGGCATGCTTCAAGGTTGACCTTACTGCTCCATTGCTTTTGAGCCTCTCACGTGCGGGTAGACGGCACCCTTAAGTTTAACTTGAGGGTGGAAGGGGCCAAAACAGTGGATGAGTTTGTAACTTCTCTACACATATTAGTAGACACGTATGACTACTGTGCCCTTAAACTGGAACTAATTAGGAATAAAATAGAAGCCGACATGAAATACAAACAAAATTAGCTAATAGCTTCAGTTGTCACCCTCCTTATCATTGGAGGAAGCTATATAGGTGGCAAAACACGTGCAGATGCAGAGCCAGCAGTCATGTGTCATTCAACAAAACAGTACTGTGAGTTTGGACAGCAATAGGAATCAGCTAGGAGCAACTTACAACCAATGGAGGATGCTTACAAGTTTGGGTAGACAGATGGCTGCTGCAGGAAAGGACTTCAGTTTTCCAAACCTCTCATCCCAGTCAAAAAATAATCATATTGGCATGCAGTGCAGATTCTGTGGTAAGGGACAGCATGATCATTCACACTGTTCAGCTAGAGGCATCAAGCACTTCAGATGCTCCAAGCTGGTGTACTGGGCAGCAGTATGAAATACTTCAAGTATATCCAGTATGTTTAATGTTTAAAATCGTCATTATGAATCACACAGTGAGCATGAATTTTATTGTTCCAGAAACCAAGACTATTTCATTGAGTGTATGACATTAAATTCAGTTGGCAGAGCAGATGATAGGCAAAGGCCATGAAAGGTAGTAATCTGTGTAACAGATTTTAGAAACCATTTTTGGTTTTGTATTAACACAGGTGCAGATGTAACTTACATTCTAAGTAGCATGTTGTCTGCAACTCATGTGGTGTGGGGACATACTTACGGGGCCAGATGGTAGATAATTGGCAGTTATGGTATTTAGAATTGTAACATGAATACAAGACAGTGACTCAGGTGAGTAAAGTATATGTGGTTTCTAACCTTAAAACACCAATTTTGTGTAAAACAGACTTGTTATGCTTGATCATTGTTAATTTCAATGGGGTTAAGGTCTTGCTTTCAGAACATGTGAATAGTACTACAGTAAACAGAGAATATGTGAGTAACTGTAATGAAAACACAACTTCTTAGCAAAGATCACAGGTTGATATGCTTATAGATTTTCCAGATCTCTTTAAAAAGTTGGGGTAATTTAACTGGTAGTTACACACCATATGTGCAGAGTGTACCTCGTGATGTAGCTATACCTCTGTTGGGTAAACTTAAAGCAGAGCTTAAACGTTTAATTTTCTCAATTGGCCAGGGTAAAATAATTTTCAAAGTCACATGCAAATTCTGGTTTTTACCAGTGTAGAAAGGATGATTACAACAATGACTACGATGACAGGGTAAACTTTAATTGCAAAGGTTTTTGGGTCTTGTAAATTTTTTCTCTAGATTTCTTCCTACAAAGCGTCGGCCGCCCTCCCACATCCTCCACCACCGCCGACCTCAAGCGCCGGCCGCCAGCTGCCGGAAGTCGAATGTATAATGTAACTTGATCTGCAATATGATTGAGTTTCAACCACCCCCCCCCCCCTCAACGTACTTAAAGTTATCAGATCGCACTAGTCTCACTTGACACGCCTTTCAATTTTATCACACGAAAAATATGTGCTATACACAAAAACATCACTTTTTGTGTTAAACATAAAAAAATCTAAGACTTTCTTAAGATAGGCGTTGTTTAATTTTTATTGATTTTTTTATATAAAGTGTGTTTACGTGTTACCGTTTTTGCCGGCGTAATGTGAAAGTCAATTTTTAACCTCTCAAAACATTAAAAATGATTGCACCGCAATAAAATGCAAACTCTGAAAGGTTCAACGCTCGTGTTTACAGCACTCATGCGGTGCGGATAAGTGTGGTGCTAGAATGTGCTGGATGGCAGTAACGGCAAGAAAAAGAGGGACGCCGCAGGGAAGAGGGGCGGTTGGAATGCATCCAAGGTCAAGGCATCCTGTTGTTGATGCCAGATGATTATTGATTGGTCGCACACCAGCCCTTGCAAGCCACGTCCTGCCATCTGGACTGACACATGCACAGTTTAGTGGCACTCACAACATAGCTTTGCCTACGTTTCTTCGTCCCCTTATCCATTCAATAGCGAAGTGGCGTTCCACACACAGCAGTAACGGTAATAACTGTCTGGTGCAAAAAATTTTTTGCTGGTTTTGTACTTAAATACAAGACACATAAATGAGAATGGTGATTCAACACCACGTAAATTAGCATAAAATTGTAGCATTATACGCTGGCAAATAGAGAACTCTTGTAAACACAATATGTTTCTTTCCTTCTGTAAATTAAAGACGTAACTATAGACGTACAGAAATCAGACATTTCAACCAAGCTTATTATGAGTGAATGAGAAAGCAATCTAGTCAATAGAGGGTGTGTGCTTATGTTTATTTTATTAAAATTCATTGTGATTGTCACGAACTTTCATATAAATGTACCAGACTTTTTAATGTGTTTTTTAAGTTTTTTTTTTTAAATTCATTGTGACTGTTATGAACTTTCATATGAATGTACCAGACGTTTTAAAATGTGTTTATGTTTTTATTAAAACACTGGTTGTCACGGACTTTCATATGAATGTACATACCAGACTTATTTTTAATGTGTATATTTTTAGTAAACTTTATTCTGATCGTCATAAACTTTGAAATTAATGCAAAGACTTTTTTTAAATGTGTTTCTTCTTGTTGAGCCGTTAAATGGCCCAAAATACTCTCTATCGGGCTGAAGGCCTTAATAAACAAACACTCAGAAGGCTTACCCCACGGATAAGCTCGCACAAACAGGGCAAGACTCAGCAAAACTCCTACATATTCTTATAGATGTAGGCTGCAAGGGTAACGTTTGTCAATAGCATTCTTGAACAAAGAAAACTCGGGCAAAATCACTAATCACCAATGTATTCAGGTACTTTTCAAATTTACAAGACTTTACAATGCAAAGCATACATCCAATTGGGCTTTGTGCAAAATGCGCACAGTTCAAATTTACACACTCTTAAATCATCGAATGCCCACCACAAAAACAATAAAGAGGCTGATGCTTATTATAATTACAATCATACACATTGAGTTTTCCGCCAAAAAACCTTAACTACACTCATAACATTCATACGCATTTAGTCTCCAGCAGTTTTAGGGAAATCAGAAGGTTAGAAGACAATCTCCTTGTCCGAGGGGGACATTAAATTTTCACCAGCTCATCGGCCTGCGCAAATCCACGCACCTTAGTATTTTGCTGTTACTCAGCTCTCCCGGTCTCGTTAACAGCACCGCTTGACATAAAGGGAAGCTAAATGTTTGCCATTTGCCCAAGTTTAGTGGACCTTCAAGGTGATAAATGCACCGGCACAGAAACAATCGGGGGATACTCACCCATATCTCGATGTTACGCCGTCACTTAAGCGGACTCACCACACAAGCCGCAATTTCTCTTGGTATTGCTCTTGCCCACATTGCCAAGCAATGCAGAGAGCCCACAGGAAGTTCTGGTTACCATCCAGCAGCACTCGTTAATCCACTATTTCCACAATGAGGAGGGCTTCCCCTCCTAGAACCTTCCTCGTCCACGCCCGACACAAGAGTGATTTCTCTTGCTCGAGCGGCCGCCAGCTCGACTTGCCGATGCGTGCGCCCCTACCGCCAGTCGACGGAACCAGACCACCCCCTCCCCTCCCGGGCCTACCCTACCATGGCCAGTGGAGTGGGAGGTCCGAAGAGGAAAGGGAATGCGCTGGCACCGTCAAATGGGGCTTCCACTATTAATCACCCTAGCCGAGATCCTCAAGACCTCGGGAAAACCAAGAAGAAACCCTCTAGAGACCCCATAACCCAACCTGGACTCAGGAATCATCGTAATATCTCCTAAAAGAAAGCCCTGTAATAAGGGTGATCACTCATTGTTTTGACATAAGTCTATGTTATATTCTGCAGTTGTAATGGAGGTTTTCCTATGTTTGCCGGGTCTTAATTGTATTACATTCCACAAATCAATTTCTCCGCACATGTCTTGGCTGCTGCCCAACGAGTGAGCGTCTTATCTGTGCGTGGCTGGCAATTAGCACGTGTGTGTAAACTCTGCAGTAGACAAGCTCCCACAGCTGGCGCTCGGTCCGCCGTGTTGCCATATGTACGTGGCGTTGGACAGCTAATTTTTAAAAACGTGGCTCATGGTTCAATGTTGTTTACAGTAAACTATCCTTTACATCATATGTATGTCGTATTTACTGCCTTTTGGCTTTACAAATACACACGTTGAATCTAAACAGTACTGTGTAATATCATGAGTTTGGGTGACAAAATCACTGTTCCATTAACCAAAAAACTTTATGAATTCGCTTGTCCGTGATTTTATATACAAATACTCTTATCCGTGTTTTTGCTGGTCCCAATAAGCACGCCTAATTGGGAGTTTACATAGCTTCATATATGCCCTTGAGAAACATATGTATTAGTATTTTGCAATTTAAAAAAATTTTGTTTGTGAAATACATTACACTTCATTGATTTTATAATGCATACCATGTTTATCTTGCACAAATATGCTATACAGAAGTAAAAATATTGTAGGTACTGGTAAAAAATATTATTTCAATTGTTAGAAACTTGGGAATATGTCACAAAATTTGAATTTTTTTATTTTAAAATTCTGCCATTGCATAACATACTCACCTAGTACATAATAAACTACGCATTCTGTACTATAAGACCACATGCCAACTACTTGTAGACTCATTTTTGTTTACTTGCAATATAGCTTCAAATATGCCCTTGAGAGACATGTTTAGTAGTATTTTGCAATTTAAAACATTTTTGTTTGTGAAACACATTACACTTCATTGATTTTATAATACACACCATGTTTACCGTGCGCAAATATGCTATACAGAAGCAAACATATTGTAGGTACTGGTAAAAAATATTATTTCAATTGTTAGGAAATTAGGACTATGTCACCGACTATGAATTTTTTTTATTTTCAAATTCTGCAATTGTATAAAATACTCACCTAGTACATAATTCTGTACTATAAGACTACATGCCAACTACTTGTAGACTCATTTTTGTTTACTTGCAATACAGCTTCAAATATGGCCTTAAGAAACATGTTTATTAGTAGTTTGCAAAAAAAAAAAAATTTGGTTTGTGAAATACATTATGTACACTTTATTGATTTTATACCATGTTTATCTTGCACAAATATGCTCTACAGAAGCAAAACTATTGTAGGTACTGGTAAAAATTATTATGTATTTCAATTGTTAGAAACTTGGGAATATGTCACCAATTTTAAATTTTTTTATATACAAATTTTGCCATTGTACAACATACTCACCTAGTACATAATAAACTATGCAGTGTGTACTATAAAACCACATGCCAACTACTTGTAGACTCGTTTTTGTTTATTTGCAATAAAGCTTCAAATATGCCTTAAGAGACATTTGTATTAGTGTTTTGAAACTAAAAATGTTATTTTTGTGAAATACATTCATTGCTTTTATTATGCGTACTACTTTTACCTTGCACAAATATGCTATACATAACCAAAATATTGAAGATACTGGTAAAAAATATTATTTCAATTGTTTGAAAATTGGGAATATGTCACCAATTTGGAATTTTTAATTTGATATTTTGCCATTGTAAAACATTCTCTCCCATTACGTAATAAACTATGCATTCTGTACTGTAAGACCACATGCGAACTTCTTGTGTACTCATTTTTGTTTAGTTGCAATATATCTTCAAATATGCCCCTGAGAGACATTTGTGTTAGTATTTTGCAATTAATCATTTTTGTGAAATACATTACACTTACTTGCTTTTATAATTCATAACATGTTTACCTTTCACAAATATGCTATACAGAAGCAAAAATATTGAAGGTACTGGTAAAAAATATTATTACAATTGTTAGAAAATTGGGAATATGTCTTCGAATTTGAATTGTTTTATTTTAAAATTCTGCTATTGTACAATATACTCACCTAGTACATAATAAACTACACATTCTGTGCTATAAGACGACTTGCCAACTACTTGTAGACTCATTTTGCATGTATTTCTCAACCTGTACACCTGTAGCAATTCAGTGTAGTGAATAGAGCCCAAATGATTTACGATAAGAAAATGGTTGATGCGTCCGAACACTCTCTGTCACACCGTTAATGCGATACATGAACTGAAAGCTTCCAAAATTATGACGGTCCCAACAGGTACAGCATCTAGGAAATACTACCCACTTCCGCTATACAATCTTGCATATAGGTCATCATATATCTACACTGAATACAAAAGGTCAGTGGTCCATCCGTAGAAAATTCTGATTTATTGTCACTTCTACGCTGGTTAAAGTATGCCCCTACTACAATAGAAGGGTGGTTGCTATACTTGACTTATTGTTCTCGATTTAGATATGGCTACCTGTACCCACAAACTTTTCCACCACTTACATTTCACCCCCAGTATATCACTATACTACGAAACCTATTGTTTACGGGAAACTAACATTGACGTGTTTGATATATTATTTTTGTTGTGCTTGGCATACATTTTATTTATTTAATTTTTTGGTCAATCAACTAAACTAAAGGACCAGAAATAACACCTTCTATTTAGTTTGTGTACCATCGATAAGGCTTCAGGGAGTATTTCTGAACAACTCAAAATTTTAGTTTTTAGGTCCACATAGTGAAGAAATAAATTAATTTTTGTTAAATATTTAAATTTGATGTAACTTGATAAAGTTTGCTTTTTCTTCTCCAAATAAATAAATACTGTATTTATAGACAGGCAAAGATGCCTCTGCAGTTAATGTATCTTCACGTGCCGGTACTTACATTATTTATTAATTTTTATTCACTTCGTAAATCTCTAACAGTGCCTTGAAAGGTTGAGATATGGAGCACGTCATAAACATTACATAATACAATTAAACACTGTACACACATATGGACAGGCAATATAAAAATATTGCAAGACAGACATGTATGGCAAGTTACAGTTAGTATATATGGTCCAATTATTAAAATATCTAAGGAAATCGAGTGACATTCTTATTTGTTGAGCTGTAGATCGGTATACTAGTGTAAAACACTTTTACATGTAGGTTTCCAGTAAATTTACAAGAAAGTCATGTTTACAACCTTTCACGTGTTTCCTTTCCTTGATCGATTGTCTCCCAGCCTATCCTGGTGGGATATACTCAGCACCTACTCGTGGTTCCCACTGTACAGCAATGTAAAACATCTCACTTTTTTATACACACACATTATTGTGTGTGTGTGTGTAAACTACGTTGAAAATACCTTAAGTATTACGTGAACCTCATTGTGAAGTACATAACACCTCAAATGCTTCAACTGTGCAGATCAATATCATGGGTTACTCAAAAACAAATTTTGCACCTTTTCACCTGTTTAGTACAGATTTAGAAAATCCTTTATTGCCTGTCTTATTAATTTAAGTATTCCATCAAAGTAACAATCATGTTAATGACTCTGTATGGGAAAGCTGAATAAACAATGACAAAATACAAATATTGCCCCTTTACAGCACCTAAAAGTTTTAATTTTAAAAAATCAAAAAATATTTTTACAGATTCTTAACTAGTCGTATAAAGCAAACAGCAGCTCAATATCTCATCAGGTTCAATCAATATAGTGAATTTACTTAATCACCTTCCACGTATTTCACTCCAATTCGAAACTTCATTTTGAAGAAATCATGAATAGCTTTTATGGTTGCAGATTGGTGTTTTCGGTATATGTGACTAACATGACAATTCCTGATATGTTGAATATTCAATGAAAACACTGTATCATTTTTCGTCTCCTTAGACACCAAATAAAAAAAAAAAAAAAAAAAAAGACTTTTCAAGCATTCAAGTATTGTTTGCATCATCACAATTACCCAACACCACAAAACAACAAACCAATACAACAAAAATTTACAAGAGCTAATCAAATTCAAGGTCAGCCCAACAAATCCGTTTATAATATTTGCCTTGGCGAACTTCTAAAATCAGGTCTCAAGTTCTATGACTAGGTATTGTGTCTTTTAAGTAGTAATTTTTCTGTTGTGTGTAATTTACTAAAGCAGAAACAAAATGTTACACTTATAAGAAAACACAAACAGAAGTAGGCTACCACAAACTTTTCTCATTCAAATTTCGTTACACAACACATTGATGTCACAAAAATAATTACACTGGAAAAACTAAAATCTGCTGTATACTGGTCTACACCTTGTCGTGTATCAAACTGTTTGTGTCGGTGAAGAGAACAGAATTTGACCTGACCATTTGCTGTTGAAAAATTGGTGAATTCCTTTGTCAGGCTATGTGGCCAGACAGCTAGCACAGGCATGTATATTTACAAATGTGTTGAGACATGCACTATTTTGGGAATAAAATATGCAGGCAATTAGTACACCAATTTAATGTATTCCTAGGTTTCACTTTACTAGGATATACATTGGGCTAGTGAGGAAATAGCTTTTTACTCACTCATTGACAGGTGTCAAAATATACTTAAATAAACTAGGTTATGGGTTTTTAAATTACTATTCGAAATTTGTGAGATTATTCTATGACAGCTCGCACAATAAATAATGCAATTACAATCTAGTAATTTTTGTAATTTGTAATGGAAGAAGTGCAAAGAAATGTTTTGAAGACCTCCACAGTTTTATTTACATCATAAAATTAAAGTTTCACAGAATGCAGTAACATGCAAAAAAACCCACCATTTTTTGTTCAAAAATTGTGATTTGGTAATTTTCTTGAAAGACGTGCTGTTATTTGTGTTAAGTTCTGTCAAATATACAAGTTCATAATAATTTATTGTTTTATATTTTCTTGAATACAACAGCAAGGCAATTCAAACAAATGTTTTACATTGCTGACAAAGACTGATGACATATACCAACATTGTATAGTATTATGTAAGCAGGTTCTTCTGTTCATGTAATTGTAAAACAAACATCTCAGTGCGAATAAAAATGATACTGTAATTACAACTAATTGTACAATAACATTACCATAATAATTACCGTGACAAGAACTATATAGCAATTATTAGGAATAGTGTGCAACATATGGCAAATGGGCACAGCTTTAACATTACAAGAACAACTAAATCGATGAACAAATTTATTTTCTCATTACAGTAGAACCCAGTCATGATGTTTCTGAAGGGACTCAAAAAATGTGTAAATTTTAATGGGAAAACATTATAAGAGGGTAATATCCTATTATAAAGTAGTTTTAGGGACCAAATGAAGGTAGCATTGTAGCCAGGAAAACATTATAAGTGGGAACACTATAACAGCGTTCTACTGTATTGCATAATGAACAAGTTACAAGTTAATTGTCAAAAAACATTTATTTTGAAAAAGACCACAACTGTAAAATATGCAATTTACTTTTTTTTTGTATACTGGTATTATGCAAACAAAAGGAAGGATAAACAGTTTTTTCCATTCCTTTGTTTGTGTGACACAATTTGAAAGTCTGTAAACGATCATGTCATCACTTGTCCTGCAGCAGTCTAATAACTGTGTAGTTTATATTAAATAAAAGAAAAGACCAAATTACCGTTAGCCACTGTGGCTTATTTGTGTTTATTATAGTTTCAGATTCCCTGCATACTACAGCTTAGAACGCTTTACCAATGAATGAGGGGAACTGTAAATGAAAAACACATTCAGTAGTGTTGCGATATTTTTCAACTCCAAAATACTAATACACATGTCTCTCAGGGGCATATTTGAGGCTATATGGCAACTAAACAAAAATGAGTCTACAAGATCTTGGCATGTGGTCTTATAGTACAGAATGCGTAGTTTATTATGTACTGGGTGAGTATGTTGTACAATGGCAGAATTTGAAAATTAGAAAATTCTAATTCGGTGACATATACCCAATATTACAAAAATTTAAATAATATTTCTTACCAGTACCTACAATATTTTTGCTTCTGTATAGCATATTTGTGCAAGATAAACATGGTATGCATTATAAAAGCAATGAAGTGTAAAGTATTTCACAAACAAAATTTTTTTTTAATTGCAAAATACTAATACAAATGTGTCTCAGGGGCATATTTGAACAAGTAAACAAAAATGAGTCTACAAGTACGTGGCATGTAATCTTATAGTATAGAATGCATAGTTTAGTATGTATTGGGAGAGTATGTTGTGCAATGAGAGAATTTGAAAAAAAAAAAAAATCAAAGTTGGTGACATATTCCCATTTTTCAAACAATTGAAATAATATTTTTACCAGTACCTACAATATTTTGGCTTCTATATAGCATATTAGTGCAATATAAACATGGCATGCATTATAAAAGCAATGAAGTGTAATGTATTTCAGAAAAAAATATTACATTGCAAAATACTAAACCACATGTCTCTCAAGGTAATATTAGAAGTTAAATTGCAAGTAACAAAAAATGAGTCCACAAGTAGTTGGCAAGTGGCATACCCAGATACACACGAACACACCCAGACAAGAACGAGCACACCCAGACAAGAACGAGCATGCCCAGACACGCACGAGCACGCCCAGACACGCGCGAGCACGCCCAGACACGCGCGAGCATGCCCAGACATGCGCGAGCACGCCCAGACACGCGCGAGAATGCCCAGACACGCGCGAGCACGCCCAGACACGCGCGAGCACGCCCAGACATGCGCGAGCACGCCCAGACATGCGCGAGCACGCCCAGACACGCGCGAGCACGCCCAGACACGTGCGAGCACGCCCAGACACGCGCGAGCACGCCCAGACACGCGCGAGCATGCCCAGACACGCACGAGCACGCCCACTCTCTCTTTGGTCCGTATAGGTCATTCGGAATAAAATGAGCACTAAAGATTTAACCTTTGAAAAAAATCGCTAGCCGTTGCTGCATATAATTCGACATTGACAACAGTTACATTACTGCTTATATAGTTGGCAGCGAATTATCGCACATAGTTCCGTGTATTTCATATTTAAATACAACATTACTGAAAGAACATCAAATGGAATCAACCTCTTCGTATTTAGTATACTATAAAATATTTATTTATGATAATATTGACATACTTACTACCTGTATAAGTTTACTTAAACGGTGCCAGTAGAAAGTGATTTAATCCGGGCCATTCAAATTCAACAGTCTCAACAGTCGTTAGCTAAATGTGTCTATCGCTACGCGCACTGACGTAGTTAATTATTTCACCGACAGGTAGCATCAGAGTTAGGTTTTCTCCACTTAGCTTGGAAGCGTTCAATGACACGGTACCAGACGGTACAAGAGGAGAGCGTTGTTGTGTTTTTCCATTGTGCAATAAATATGGTTTTCTGATAAAAACACATTCGAAAGTATAAGAAGTGACTGTTTCCTCATTAGTAATATGTAAGTTGTTGTGTGTTACGATCGCCAACTTGAGTATCTTGATTTAGAAACAGCAATTTTATTTTTGTTTCATACAGCATGAAAATACGTTGTTTTTGTTGAGTGCGTCGTTCATGGCAGTATAACTGAACAGGTTTAATTCTTTAATTGCGTGTGTCATTATGGCGTGTTTTTTTTTTTGTGGCGGTTTTGAGTAATAAATTTGATTTTCATGTGTACATAATTACGAGATACGTAACGGCAATAGTGCGGGTCATATAAATTAGAGTCGATGTACAGAAACCAGTATTAAAAGACGTTAACTCGCAGGTATTTATAACTAAGATTACTATTGGTTATAAATTTTATTCAATACCCGTGTATTTAATGAGTAGATATTGTTGATAACATTTTCAGCCCAGTGTAATATATAAAGATGTAAACATTGTACAAGCCTATGCAAATTAATGCACGTGGCAATGTTTACGTTTACATACCGCGGAAAGATATAAACTGGCAGAAAATAGAAATTAATCAGGGCTTTTTTGAGTGCTCACTTTATCCCGAATCACCTACACACCTTTCTTGCACGGTTACTCTTCAGAAATGTGGCACAGTGGTATTTTTATCAAGTTGGTACATAGTTTAATTTCTAGTGACTTTTTGAAACGAAGCTGGGATTCGAAGCTAACTTCACACCAGTTTTTTACTTGCAAACAAATTGAAGGAGTTTAATGAAACTGTAGGCCCATTTATTAAATTGATAGTTGTTTTATGTTAGAATCACATACTTGTAGGAGTCATTGTAAGCTATTAATTTTACATTTCTGCCCTCCCGTATTATTAATGCAAGTCAATGGGCATGTAGGCCTTCCTTGTGGTTTATGTTACCACTTGTGAGTAAATAAGAAATAATATTCCAAGGTCGACTTACGAACATATTTAAATGGAGACGTTGTTGGATTATATACTGTCATGGTTTCGTGCTTAATTTTTTTTCCCTCCTTGTTGAGAAAACTGCAAGACGAATTTGAGGTTTTACCATGCAGAACTAACCTAAAACTAAACAATTAGGGGAAAATTAATTTTTAAAATTAAAATAACTAGTGTAGTTTATTGATATTATGTTTGATTGGCTAGGTATTACAGTGTTTATCTACTGGTCGTACGTTTGTGTGGGTTGGGTACATACATTTTTATTTGCCTGAAGTGCAAATTGCTTTCCTTGGCAAAGATAGGCCTAAGCTTTTAGTTAATTTCTCGGAAATGTGTGTTAATAACATATATCCATGCAAATTTCTCCAGAACGTTTAAGGAATGTTACAGTTTATAGAACTATTGCTATCAGTCATAAAATTATATAGTTCCAGTTTTTTTTTATACCAGCCTACTTCTAACAATGCTCCCATATGCATATCGGCCTATTTCGTTTTTCTGTAGCTTATACATGCTAACATTAATTGTCTGGTATAACATTTGTTTTAGGGAAATGGGAAATATGTCAACAATTTGTTACGACGTGAATTAATAATTTGTAAGTGTAGACTAATAAAGCAAGTTTGTCACTGTATGGAAACTTGCATTGTGACGGCCTGACGAGAGGTCATTTTTAGACAATGTTTCTATTGATTTGTTGTGTTTATTACAGAGGACAATAACAACCAACCTTGGTCTACTGGAAATACTGCCTGGTATAACAATTGTGTGTGTGTTTATCATAAGAAATATACAGCCAAATTAGTGTCTATTGTGAACAGTGACACAATTGATTTAGCTTCATCGTTATTATTCAATACGATCTATGACATACATATTTTAAAAACATCTGCAGTTGCCGTGTACTGAAAAATGGTAATTTTTCGCCTTAGAGTGCATTAAAAGTTTTAATTATTGAATAGAAACTGGTCAACTCATATAAACCCCTTGGCGCCTCTCATTTCCGGTACAGTGTAGCATTCGTTGTTTTTTAGATAACTGCATATCATAAATACTTCTACCTTCGGTAAATTATCGGACTGGGCTTTAACGTACCTGACAGACAATGCCATCATACATTACAGCATGCACGAAGTACGATATATTTTAATACAGCCTTTACCGCCGTTCTGTGTTTTCGCAGATGAAGGAACGCGAGTGTTTGTGTTTAAGTTTCCATGCCGGCTGATGACGTGGACCAACCAAAAGCCGTTCACAGACACTGCTGTGTCAGCTGTTATTTTCATGATTTTATTTTGCGTCACATTTCTAAACGAAAGTGGTTAGAGAAAAAATTATTTTTGCTTTGTTCATATTTCTTCTTTATAATTAATATCTATGACATACATTTCAACTAATTTTAAATTTCATGCAACTTCCCCATTATAAAGAGATGAGTGTTATATTAGATACTTTTGCAGATGTAAGGCCATGGTCGTAACTAACAGTCAACTTGTGCAGGCTGGCAAATGTAAAGTGGAGATGTGTTAGGTATATTCATAATTGTTAAGTTGGAAGCAATGTGTGTAATGATAATGGATGTAGCAGAAATAAGAGGTGATTCAACAGATAGCTTCATGTAATTCCTGCATGATTCAAGTGTTCAAGTCTTTACTATACTTTTCTTTAGCACTTCCTGGGCCTTTAGTGACATTAGTTCTGTATTTTTAATGCCTTTCTCAATATGGTGTATCATATAAGGAATCAACTCCCGATTATCCGTGCACCGATTAACCGGTTTTTGATTATCCATGTGTCTTTATATATTTTGAACAATGGTAAAACTAAACAGTTTTGTAAAAAAAACCTTTTTGGAACATAAGTGTGTCAACTTTTGCACGCAAGGATGGATTAACGAAATTTCAAAGTATTTTTTATCTTGTTTACCGTACACCCCGGATATGTTTTTATTTATTTTGGTGAAAAGGTTGTGAAATACAGTATTTGTAGGCAAAACCATAAGTCTTAATGGTATTTGAGTTATTTATGAATAATTGCTATTTTTTATACATTTTTATCTTAACAAATGCAATTTTTGGTTATCCGTGTTTCTCGACTATACGTGCATTGTGCGGCACCAACTAACACTGATTATCGGGAGTATGTACTTCTGTGCTAGTTTGTAATTTGCTTCTATGGTAGTTATTCAGACCCTTATAGTTAAATTTTATTACTTCCTTATTTGATTCTATATCATAATTTGTTGGCTTAATTTTTATATTTGGTTTAGGACAAGCATCACGAACTATGATATTGTGAATGCTAATGCAGCTATCAAGGGGGCCTATATTAAATATTCTTTATGTATACAAACTATTATTGACTAACATGTGATCTATAAGAGATTCTGATTTATTATTCCATCTGGTTGGAAACTTTGTGTTGCTGTGCATAAAACCATATTTCAGAATCATATCCGTGTAAAAGGCTGTTTCTGTTGACTCACTCTGAGAATCTATATTTAAATAGCATACAATACATAAAATTACTTCTTTACTTTAGTTAATATGTATTCTAGTTCTTGCTAACAGACGGGGCAATTACTTTTATTAGGATTACAGCAGATTGTGATGTAAAGTTTAGTATTTTCCAGTGTTTTTCTCTCCAAGTCTACATGTTTAAGACTATGCTAAACTTCAATTACATCTTTGGTTGTCATGGACCACAGTGGAATACTAATGATCACACAGGTACTGCCACCTATTTTATCATCTCTACAAGCAAAAAATACTGTCATAACCATCAATAACTTAGTAATGTTTTCATGACTAGTCTCCCATCTTTCTGATATTGCAGTATAATCTAAATTTCCAATGTTAGCAGGTACAAATTTTTCCTCATCTAATTTATTTCTTATTCTTCTTGGTATTCACACAAACACACTCACTCTCTCTTTCTCTCTCTCTCTTTTTTAAAAACTTCGCTACTGTTAGTTTCAATGTCTAAGGTGTTTTCAAACTCCCAGTAATCCCTTAACTGTTGAAACTGTCTTCTTCCACTTGACGGGTCAGACCTCTAGTCTCCCACCAAGGTGATCCGGGTTCGATTCCCGGCAGGGTCGGTCCCCGAATTTTCACATTGTGCTGGACAATGCTGTTGGTCGGCAGGTTTTCTCGGGGATCTCCCATTTCCCCTGCCCTTTCACTCTGGCACCGCTCCATACTCACCTCATGTCACTCCTCATCAGTGCTGAAGACCTCAATGTTAAGTGCTGACCTAAATCTCTCTCTCACTCACTCACTCATTCTTTCACTTAAAAATCATGTTCAGTTTGTTGATCATTTATTGGCCCTATCATTTAGTTGTGGTGTAGTGTTATTACCTTTCTTCATTATAATCCCATTTATCTAATTTACATCTTCATTCCTTACTTTAACTGTTTTGGAGTCTTCATTCACCATAGCAAATATACTGGCGTTCTTAATCCAGACAAACTGTAGACAATTTTTCTTTAAGTGTATGAGCTGAATGTGCTGTGTCTTCTGAAATGGAGCGAGTTTTTCATCTATGTAAAGTGGTCTGCTGTTCGCAGGAGTTGTATGTACACCTAAGCTTGCTTATGTGAGATTTTTTTCTTTGCTTTCATTTACTCTTCCATTTTAACCTGCTGACAAATTTATTAATTATTGTCAATGATGTTTCTGGTGTTCTTTGATGAAACCTGTGACAAGTATCTATATATACCTACAGCAGTTATCTTTTTACCTACTGCTGCATCTGTTTGTTTCACAATGTCTACTATGTTTTCATTTTCAGATTTCAAAGTAGGTATTTCAGAGTGTGGTTTTATGTTAGTTTCTTGCAATGAATCTAACTTTGCTCACATAATTTTGTTCTCTGTTAGAACTTGGTCTGGTTTTGTTGCACATCATTGAATTCATTTTTTATCTCGTTAAAGTTTTAGGCCCAAAATTCCACACTTTGCCTGAGCTTACTTTGCTCTGCAGTGATGAAATTAACTTATTTAAGATTCATAGTAAATGCTCAAAAATATTGCTGCCCACTTCCGATGCACTTATTTATCCGCACTTGGAATGATTCAACACAACTGAGAAGTGTTTCTAATGTATTGTTCCAACATGCGTTCGTTATAGGCTGAATCATGTTGTTCTGTGTTGTTGGTACTTCACTATAAACTTCACTCTTTATGTAACCTCACAATCAAAAGTCTACCAAATTATGATATGGTGATCATGCAGGCCAAGACACTTGGCTGCCCCTTCCGATCCATCTATAAGGGTACCTGTGATATAATTCTTTCAGTTCTGCTACAGAATAATATGCTAGACAACCATCATGATGAAACTCCTTTGTTTGTTGCAAATGCGAGTGAACTTCAAACAATACTGGAAGGGTGTCCCCCTAGAATATTCAATATTTATCACTATTTAAATATCCATCACAAAGAATGGACCTATAAGTTTGTCACCCATTATTCCACACCAAACATTCTCATTCCATGTCCACTGATGTTCAACTTGGTATAACCAGTGTTGGTTTTCCATATTCAGTAATGTATTTTGTTTGGATTAATCATACTGTTGTTTATAAGTTCGACTCGTCATCGGAGAACAATACTCAAGCAAAGAAATTGGGGTCCCTCTGTATTTGCTGAAGTTACCACTAGGAAAATGTTATTTTGGTTCTGGAAATCATTTTCATGCAGTTTCTGATGTAAGGAAAAATTAAACAGATTATATTTTCGAAATTTAAAAATTTGGTAAACAGCAGTATTAAACTCCACATTCAGGACTTAATTGCAGAGTTCTAATGTGGGGGGTTATGATTCACTGCAGTTAATATCACAATTTCACTATTCCCTCGAGTAACTGTTCTTTGACGGTTACTTTTTCGTGGTTGTACAGTTTCCACAGTGGAGAACTGCTAAGTAACCAAAAAAAGTATGTGTGATGGCACCCTGTTTGTAAAACTTTGAGCATAAAGAGTAACAACAGTATCAATATTCCTGCCACTTTCTCCATAAAGTATATAATTTCAATTTAGTGCACATGAGTGCCACTGCAGACAAGCCAAGTGCAGTGTTGTCAAGTCTCCACCTGGCTGGCTCAGCCTGCATGCACATTGTCGCCTTGTTTTCACATGCACTTGTAAAAACTAATAATTTTGAAAAACATTGTAATTTTTACAAGGGTGTTTAGAGTATTCTTTTTGTTATATGTACATTTTATTTATTTCCCGTAAGTTCTACAGACAGACTAGTTGCTTTTAAAGTGTTACACTTTAGTAAATTATTAGTTTCTCTTGAAATTGCATTCAAGTACAGTACATACGATCAACTTATGAAAGAAACGAGTTACATAAGGGACACAAGAATGTATTTCTTACATAACTCGTTGCTTTACTGTAGTTGGTATCAATTTCAATTGATTATTGCTCCATCTGTCATGCAACAAAAAAAAAATTGTTAGTACAAAAGTTATTTTTTTATACAAAGAATCCAAATCTGTAGCTAAATATTGGGGTTCCTAATAGGCCAGTAGGAGCAGGGGGGTCTAAAATTGTATGACCAGATAGCGTTTTTAAAAATATTGACATGTATATTTTTCCGTTTTTCAGCCCGATGATGTGTGGTTTTTCACATATTTTGTTGTCACAAGATAAAAAACTCACCTGGTATACTAAGCCCATTCACAGTTAAATATGGTGTTAGTACCTTTGGGGAATGACATGGCCACAGTCCCTTAAAATGCACAATTGTTAAACAAATTAGCATTTGTATCCAAAATAGAATAGCGTGTTTATGCAATGGCTTTATCCATTTTTCAGTTACACTTATGTAATAACTTTTGTTGTATTCTTGAGCACATCATTATTGCCTTTACAATGTTATGGTCAAAATTTAAGCAAAGCAATGTATGCATGTTTAATTGTTACCTGCTCTCCTTATGGTTCACCCAATTGTGGCATATTAATAATTGTGGTGTAACATATTATGATATACAGTGTAATATAACACAGTACTACTTTCCATATTGTTATACTCATACATGTTTGTCATGTACTTTTTCTTGCAACATTTTTATACATGTGTTTGGTGCTAAGTAATTTTGTGGTAGTAATTCTACTCATATTCAATAATTTATATTAGAATTTTTTAACAATTGGCACAGTGATAATGTCCTTAAAACTGTAATGTTCTAGGGTTTCTGTAGCTTCATTTACTGGACGAGAACTACGTGGAATTCCAAGTCACTTACTTGTAAGTCCTGGGCCAATACGAACTGAAGAAAGCAGTGAAGCAGAGAGTGATTCTTCAGGTGGGCTTCCACTCCCTCATCCACCACCATTACGTGACCTTAAGCTAGTGGAAAACAATGCTAGGTAAGTTTATTGTGTAAGAATTATATAGAAAGAATTTATTGATTTTCTCATCTGACGCAAAATTATGTATGTTATGTGTTTCCACCTAGGTGTCGGCGTTTCCACCCACTTGCAACAGATTCATCTGGTGGAGCCAACACGTGAAGTTAAAAATATCAGGTGCAACCTGTTTCCAGTTTTTGAAGTTGCATCATGGTGGTGTGTCGGCCATGGTTGATATTATGCTTGGAAACGCAAAGTACTATGTAGGCTTCATATTTATAAGTTTACTTGTATTTAATGCCATTTTGTGAATTTTAATGCAATATAAATTGCTACAGCTGTAATTTTATACAAAATTGTAGTGAGCTTTGTTACATGTATTAATAAGACCAGTTCAACATATGCTTATGGTCATGGTTTTTTCGAAACTGCCTACTGACATTTGCGTTGCTAAGTGTGATCTCTTATTGGCCACACATTTTTAACACATATACTTTGTAGTTACATGAAGGCAATAAATTGTGAACATATGCCTTTAGTCAGTGGTGCCAGCACAATCTCCTAGTTGTCAATGAAGTGCTGTATAGGCAAGACTGACTCCCCCTTATATTTTGATTATTAGTTATGCTATAGTGAAAGGGAGTTTGCATTAATGCCATGGCTAGTTAATAAGAATACTCTGAAGAAAATTATTTATTATTTAATAAACTAGCTTTGTATTTATTTTATGTGCATTGTGAATAATTATGAAATGAATTATGTATGAAAGATTTTTATTTTAAAATGTTATTTAACTTTCATAATGTTTGATAAACATCATCAAATTAGTCACTATTAGTTTATAAATAATTTATTATTACAGATGAGTATTATTGTACATTAAAAGGTGCTATCGTACATAGAAACTTTCTAGAGAATAAAGTCATGTTTTTTTATATAGTAAATGATTCTAGCGTGAACTGCAAATATGCCTTGCCTATATTATGAAATACCTTAATTTTTCCCATTTTTTTTATTATGTAACTAGCAGTAGTAGCCTTTGAGAGATGTTTTTTGCTCAGATGACTTTGCCCTAATCAATGGCTGTGTTTATGTTTAGTGCTGGCAGTAAATTATTTTGGTATTGTTGAATTTTTTCAAATCATAGTTATACTGTTTACTTTGATTGTTATCACATTTATTATTTTGTAACAATATGAGTCGTATATTTCAGAAAGGGGCCTTCTCCATGTAATAGCATTTTGAGATATTTGAGAAAAAATTGTTTCGTAGCTTGTATGACATGAAAATGTATAAAAGTTGATATCATCAGATAGTGTTTGCCTATTAGAGTGTCATGGATATCATAAAAATAATATACGTCAAACATACTAGGTACATAAAATTTCTACTGTAAATATGGAGAAGGAAACTTCTTGAACAAAATACAATGAAATGATTTACAAGGCAAAAGCAATAATGATATAATAAAAAAATTTTAGTTAAAAATATATCATTAAAATCTTAAATTTGTTAATCAGAATCACCTTCTTTAACTGTTGATTACAAACACCAAAAAAAAAGTAACCAAACACATTAAATATCTTGTGATAATGACAAATTACAAAATATTGAAAAATGAGAAAGAATAGCCTAAAGAAATCTTAAATTCGCAAATCAATATCATCTTCATAAGTTTCACATAAATCTTACAGCAGGATGTCCATCACCAGATGTCCTAGTCCATAAAACCTCTTGATTTTCTAATAAGCTAGAGTAAGATGAAAGTCTCTTCGTTCATCCAATAGTCATCATAATGTTTCTTCAAAAGGTCTTCAACCTCCTAACCTTCTCTGCTTTGATGAGTGTTCCAGTTGGCAGAATTTATGGGGCAATGTTTGTGGCCAATTTCCCTTTCTTACAAATCCCATTAAATACACCAGTATCTGTCCTGTAGAATGCTTTTCCTGTGACAGTAATATTACCACACTTATACTTTATGATTATGATCATTTTCAATGGTTTTAGCTTGAAATGCCAAGAGCCTGGTACTTTGAATACCTCGTGTACTTCATTCTTCCAATCATATACTGGTATAGAATTTGTGCCAAGTGTAAACAAATTTCAATGCTCCAAGCATATTGTTGAATATTCATGTGGGTGTGTTATAGTATCAACTTTCCTAACAATCTTCTCAATACGAGCAAATACTCAGTCTGGTGGCATGTAAGAATATCTCGTAACTGGGAAAATCAATTCAACTGTAAAAATGTGAGTAGGAGCGTTGACAGCCAACCATTTTGGCACCATTGCATAGTTTTGGCCAACACATCCATCAGCCATTTATCTAATTTGTGTCATGTTGGGGCCCATTTCAGTAGAACACAGTCTGTGGTATACAGCACTGTTGATCTCATTTGCTACTTTTGGTCTTCCGTTCTCTTTCCGTATATAAATAAAGACATTGATTTTTGAAAGAGAATCTTTAAATGTACCTTGGCATAATGTGAAATTATAAATACACAGTTGCCGGCTGTAATAGGCAGCCTGTTCTGCAACCTAAGGTAGCACATGATTCTTTTGACAGATGAAAAAAATATGAGTGTCATTATGTTCTTCCTTGAGTAAATCAAAGAAAGTCTTAGCTCGTAGAAAATGTACATGTTTCTCTATCATAAGATCATTCTTCTAAGTTTGAATCTTACAGTGTTTAATTTTCTTACTCAGCTGAAGGCAGGTAGAACACACAACAACTGTAGGTGTTTGAAATGTAGTGTTGCAGTTGTTAACAAATGATCGAAAAGGCCATTTTTCACCTTTTAAGTCACTATTGTCACGTTGCTGTTTATACACGCACCAGAGTTTGTTCAGAGATAAAAGTACTGCCTAGTAACATTTTTCCCCTACAGTATGTTTCATGTAGGCGTACTGGAAGTTTACTGATAAAGCTTGGTAATATTTTCTTTCTTAGCAGCCATTTTACAAGATCTCGTATCACCACCCCTTTTTTCTATTATTGGTTCACCTTTGATGTAATGTTTCTTACATACATTTTGCACACACTTCTTTGAAATCTGTAAAATTTGTAAAAACATCTTCTGACAAACAGGAACTCTTGGCACTTTTCCTGGGGCCATTGTTGCATAGTAAGTAATAGACATACCTTTCTTTGAGCTCTCTGATTTGTCCTATCTTTGATGTTTTGGCTTCTCAGCCGAACAGGACTTGAGAATCACATGATCTTTTTCAATATTGTCTGGCTTTTTAAAGAACATTGCATGGAAGTGTTTGATGTCCACAGCTTTAATGAACAGGAGCTCCTTTTAAAGAATACCTGTAACATTAAAATAAAGCAATTGTGTATTATTTACTATTAATTAAAGGCAGTGGTACACTAATTCCATATGTGTAATTAAAAAACATTATGTTTAATGGAACACAGGTCAGAAACTTTCACTGTATTTATTTTGTGCATAATAAACAATGTTTTTTCTTTAATGGTTGTCACCAAATTTGGTTATCTTACCTGTACAACGTTCATCTATGTTTTTCACAATTGCTGAGATCTCTGGTTCATTTTCTTCCTCTCCCTTGTTGTTCGACTACTAAATTTATGCTTGGCTCCATTATAATGATAAATTGAATGTTGAGATAGAGCTATGCAACTACGTTCATGTAAGGCTTTGCAATAACAATGTTAAAGTATAGCAGTCAACAAAAATTAATACTGTCTTTTTATGTGCACTGCTACCAACCACTTAACAAAGATAGTTAGATAAATATAACAACAATAAACCAAACATTAATGTTATGTTAGTCTTGTCACAATAGTAGTTAAATAGTCCATTTAGAAACACACTTTTGAAACAGCCATCATATTAACCACAGATGGATAAGGACCACTTCGGAAAAACATGGAAAAGATGCCTTATGGAACAAACAGCTTGTCAAATGGGAAGTTTTGGAACAAACTCAAATCTTTGTTATGGAATAATTGTTTGTATAGATGAGTTTCGTAACACACTCAGTATTTAGTCTGATGCAAACTTTCACAAAGATTGTGCTAGTATCACTAACTCATATTTTTTTAATGTTTGGAGGAGGCTTCTTTTGGAACAATACGATTCATATACGTTGAGATCATAGTTTATAATTATAATTTATCTATTAATAAGATCACATTTTAAAAAATATATATTTATTTGTATCCAAGTAAGGAGTTAAAATTTACAGCTTTGGGAAACATTGTATTCACATTAACTGGATCAGTTTTTTTTTTAGTTAGAGAAAATAACCTTAAATTTATGTTAATCATTTTACATCCAAAAATATTATGTTAAAATTTTATATTCAGGTATATAAATTAAATAAATCCTGCCATATGTTATACAAAAGTATACAGATTTAAGTATTTTCAATGAAAAAAAATGTGTTTTTATTAGTCTGTCTTTGCATTGCACTGGAAAAGGTATTACAATGTTGTTAGAAAACTGTGAATACTTTAATCAAATATTTGTATCTTATTTTCTTACACAAGAAAAAGTTTTGATACTGATGAACAAGTTTGTAAAACTACAGTGTTTGATTGCTATCTCCTTTTTTATTGTTACTTTTTTCTCTGTTTACAAAAATTATTATTGTTTTACCTAATCAGAGGACATTATTATAATATTGCCAGAATACTACAATAAGTTTTTCAGATTCCGCTATTATTTCTGTTGACATTTGTTAGTTCCTTTATTTACATTAATATAGATTAAAGGCTGTGTTTTATGTAACTATGAATTATCATATGATTTGTTTTGTTATGCTGTGTATTAACTTGTTACAAATGTTCTTTTGTTAATTAATTTACAGGTGGTGGACAAAATAATATGATCAGTTTTAATAGAACAAAACCTCATTATTCCTTGCTAATTTGCCAATCTATGGACTTAATATTAATATACATCCAACATGGGACTGACGGATACTAGTTGAGGATTCTATCTTCCTTAGAAATCTCTGAGTTCTTTCATTCAAAATATTTGCATGATGTATTTTTTAATGTATACTGCTCTGCATGAAACTTTCCCGTTGTTGTGTTTAATATTACTGAACTTTACGTTACATAAAAAGATTATAAATACAAAAGTTTCCAAAGATCCCATTTTGTTTCACTATTCAATCAGAAATTTTTTGTAGAATAATTTTTGTCTGAAATGCAGAAAACGTTAATCAAATCTCTATAAGACTTTAATAAAATATGTTTGCAAAACCACAAGTCTTAAAATAATGCTAGATGAATTACAAAAACCAATAAAGATACTCTTATAAGTCCATAGAAATGAAAGTAAGCCAATAAAAATATGATAAAAGTAACCCAATAATGTCTCCGTAAAATAATGCCACTAGAACCATTGTAAAAATTGATTAAATTTGTTTGCAAAACCACAACTATCAAATTATGAAGGGACATTAACGTAAAAAATACATTCAGAATCCATTAAATTTTGTAAACTAATGGTTTAAAATTTGTGATAAATGTATGCAAAAAAATTACAGTTAAAATTTATTTAAAAAAAAAAACATTTAGTAAACTTTCAGGATAAAATAAAGGAAAATAACTACAAAAACACTAGCGAGTCCATTGCGATAAAATAATACCAAGAAGATTGTGTTAAAATAATTCAAAGGAAGTTATGTTATAAAGTGATAAAAAATGTGTTAGACCACAGGAATCAAATAACGTGAAGACAAACACAGTATAATCTGATGAAAAATATGTTTGCGACTAGTGAATCCGTCCATCTAGTTTCCATACTGTCCACTGCCACACTGTGTACCTAGGTGCTGCTTTCAGGGTGGCTGAAAGTAGAGAATCGAGTCTTGAGCGCCATAGAGACTGTATTCCTAGATGCTCGTTCATCAGCCAGGTCATGTAGGGAAAAAATACATAGGATCTAGGGGCTGCCATGCCACGGTGCACTCTAGTTATTCGTTAAGTATGAAAGCCCATAACTGTTGTACATTAACTTATAGAAAATACACTTTAAAAATTTTTGGTAATTTGTTTGGAAGTGTGTGTCGACATTATTTACTTTGGATCTAATGATGCATGCGATTTAACAACATAATTATCGGGTACCTTGCAATGTCGTTAGATCAAGGGTTTACCGTAATAAACAACCTGAAAGTTTACTTACAGGTAGTTAAGATCTTTCTTAACAAACAAGTCCCAAAATGCCACAGTTTGGGGAGTCGTATGTGTTTTAGAATTGTCTATCAAAGATAAGTTTTGTGAGATTGCCATTTGTAAGAGATTTGTAGGTCCTAAATACTTTTGTTTCTCACCAACTTGTGAAATATAGAAAAATATGACAATATGATGTAGTATGTTAAAGTGGAAAAATGGATATCACCTAAAACAAAGTTTTTTCCACACTTTGCATGTACATTGTGGATAGCTTCTCATCAATTAAGGAGGTTAATATAAAGTATGAAAGGAACTTTGTTAAATGTATACTAGTAGTACATTATAGCACTTTTGACTTACGAGGAATGACTTTATAGGGTAGGACTTAATCATGCTAGGCAGGTCCTGGATGGAAAGATGCTTCATGAGACTCTACAAACTTGATTCCACTGTTGTTGATGTACTTTCTGATATTCAATTAAAAATTACCATTGTAGTAATATGTGTAATTTCTCAATTTGGAGAGAATTTAATGCCATTGCAGAACTGTACACATAGGTACAGCAGGTAATTTTACTACAATTTATGCTGTCTTTACATGGAAAATAACTTGCAATTAGGATATTCTACGTCCGGCTCACACTGTTTATCCAATAAATGTTGTGGCTATTCTCCACTATTCTATACAACTTCTGCAACATTGTTTAAGAAGAATCTCTTACTTGAATATGGCATGTTATCTTCAAGCATCATGATATCTCTGCTTTAGAAAGAAGAGATTTACATTGAAAAATTGTGGTGTCAGTTTAAATTGTAGATTTCATTATACACTTTGTTAAAGCAGTACACACAGGTTTTGCACAAAGATTTTCATCAACTTTGGATGTAGTGATTTTAGAGTCAACATTTTTGGCATTCAACATGAACTGGCTGGTGTTGACCATATGTGATGTACACCCTGAGTCAAGAATCCATGTTCCCTCACGGTCCTTCCTGATGGATTCTGTTAAAAACGCAACTTTGAAACTTTCCTGCACTCCAGTTCTACGTATTTCCTTTGTTTCTGAAATAGCAGTTTTCTTCACTATGGTTGTAGTTTTTGCAAATGTTTCATGCTTTGGACTTAAAGACACAATTTATAGAAATGTGGCCCCTGTTATTGCATCTGTAACACACAATGTCCTTATTTACAGTTCTGAATGCAACATTGTCACACTCACTATTTGAATGGGTGCGTTCTTCTTCTGCTAACAACCTAGCAATAAGGTTTGTCAAGGTCTGGTCACATTTAGAAGTTGTATCCCAGACGGTCAAGAACAATTTGAAGCTACTCGGTAATTATGACAAAATCTTTCCTATCATTGTTTCATTGTCAATACAGTGACCTAAACCTTTTAACTTAACAGACAAATTTTGAAGTTCTGAGAGGCCTGATGCAACAGAATTAATTTTAAAGTTGAAAGATTCTTGCAGTAGTGAATTTTTATTGTGGTTGCTGTCTCGTTCGTAGATTGAGCACAGTTTTTTAAACATTTCCCTTGCAGTGTTGCATGACATAACAAACTGAATATTAACTTTGTCAATAATGGTAACAATGTACCTTTGTGCCTTGGCGTCCTTCTTTTCCCAATCCTTGTCACGTTTTACTTCATCATCTTATTCACGTATTACACTGTACACATCTGAAGCTTTCAATAACAGAGTTATTTCGAATTTCTAAATACTAAAGTTTGCATGGCCAACGAGTTTTTCAACTTGAGCGAAGTCGTCCGATGCTGCAGCCATTTTGGCATTTCGTTTGCAGACGTTGTTAATTTTAACAAGTAATTAAAACAATCCTAGCAATTTTAACAGTATCGCACCCGGGCTCATAACCTGTTGATATCTTAATTTAATGGTAGTAAATAAGAATTTGCACAAACACTTATACTAATTTTTGCTTTTATTATACATCAACAGTTGTTTTCTCTACATCCTCTGTTGATGCCATATTTACCTGACTACTGTTTTCTTTTTTTGTTCTCAGGTTTGCCAACTAAAATATACGGAATGTCTCATGCACACTACATTACTTACTTTAAATTTATCTGTCCAACACTCCCTTCATGATCTGGTGATGACATGGCTGTACTAAAATAAGGAATTGTTGCCTGTTTTCATGTGTCTTCGTATTATTTTGCCCACAGTGTACTTGTATTTAAATGCTTTATATATTGTAAACTTACAATGGGTTAGTATTTTTACAATCTGGAACCTATCAGGTTTGAATTTACTTTAACAAAAAATGTGCGTAAGAAGTTATTAATTGTTAGTTTAGTCAAATAATTTTGTATTTTGTGTACTGAAAAATTTTTCATTCATATTAGCTCTTGAAATTTTAAATTATCAGGATAATATAACATTACTTATATTTTAAAATAAATAATTGGCATGAAGAAACTGTTTTCACTACCCTCAGTATACATACATTTCACAATAATTTTCAACATTTACCTCAGTTGGTTTTATGAATAATCTGTAACATTTTAATCAATGCAAAACATTATATGATGAATGATGATTAAATCAACATGCTTATGTACTGTAAAATTTGTTTTGTAAAGTTCCTTACATTAAAATAACGTTTACCTCATAGTTTTTATATGACTTAATATATATTTTCAATAAGCTAACATTTTATTTATATTATTTTCATGTTTTGTTTGTGTGGTGAATAGATACTTGACCTTTATGATTTATATACCTGCTCTCTAGCTAATGAATACTGTGAAATAAATAAGCAAATAATTTTACGCGAAAATTCTTCTAGTCATTGTCATGTCACATGAATGTGTATGTGTTGTTATATATTTTGTGCATCCATGTATAGAGAAAATTCAGAAATAAACAAATGTATTGTACTTTTATATACTCATCTTATTTTAAACTTTGAAGTCATTTTATTGATGCCGTTATTAATTTTAACTGCTCTTATGATAAGCTTTTATGGTACCAGTACCCTTTCCTATATTCTACCATTTAATGTGTTAATTTTAGGATAATGTAAATATATATTATATTTTTTAAAGTGAAGTGAGTAATTGAATATTATTTTACATTACATTATGATGTATTCAACTTCCTCTTCTTGATATCAATACGTGTATTTAAACATACCGACAAACTTTATAACTGGTTATTCCTGAGGTGGAAATGGAAAGTTTGATTCAGGGAACCCAAGGTCCAAGTCAAATAAGGAGGGCTGTAGATGCTTCCAAAGTTTGAGAAAAAACTACAAATTATTGTGTGATATTGAAAACAGCTTGCTTGACAGAAACAGATTTCTGGTTACCAATAAGTGTCACCGAAGTCAAAAATTATGTGAGGATTTGTACTTTTAACACACCTCAATCAATTTTAAATGGTCTGGCATCACCCTTCATTTTGAAAAAAAAAAAAAAAAAAAAAGTATGTGACAGTAAAAATTTGCTATTTGTGACCAAGAATAATAAAATGTCGGAAAAATTAGAAAAAGAAATATCTCTTGGAAAAACTGTCTAAATCTCACCCTTTAAGGGTAGTTATTAAATGTTTAATTTCACAGAGAACTGCTGTTGCCTACCAAGTATGCAACCAGAAGTGACTGATGGTGCTGCGTGTTAGTGGAAGTTGTCTTGCAACTTTGTGTGTGGTAAAACATTTTTGAGTTTCATACACAGATCAGGTGGGATTGTCTCATTATATCGAGAAATAAGATAAGAAAATTAATGCACTTCTGTGCGCTACCAATGTCATTTCACACTATCATAAAAAATTCTACAAGTGTTCAAATTGGTGGCCTCCCATTTAATTACAACAATAATTAAATTCGTAGAAAAAGTTTTTGATTTACCTCATTCTTCCTAATTACTTCGGCACTAAATGCAGCCAGGCAAAGCAATAGCTCCGTGAACATTATAATTTTCGAATTATTCAGCTTTAAAAATGCCAATTTCAAACACAGCCACAATCATTGAAAACACGTTCTTATTGGCTAACACATCTATGACGTAGTCTTACTTGTTTTGATTAGACACCGCACGTCAGGCACTATTGTGTGTATTGGAATTTTTCAATTACTTAAAAACTAATCAAATTTAGCGAACCCGGTCACGTAAAAGTTAATTCGGGGAATCGACCCGTTGTTTGGGCATGCGTGGTTGTAGATTTGGTATCCAACTATGAAGATTTATTTCACTTGAGTTGATTTTAAACGAGTGAAGACAACAATGTATTAGTAGGCCTAGCTCTCACTGACGTATTGAGACGTTTTAGTAATAGGTTTGAGTTTATGTAAATTTAATTTAAATTCTAGAGAGATAATAACTTACTAGGAATTCAGTTTAATGTTTCAGATCAGATATATTATCATAAGTTTAGGTTTGAAAGCTCAGACGAACGAAGTTCACATGAGTACAAAAAGTGAACCTGTCGTGCTAATATTTGCAATGCGTTTGGTTTAACCAAATACGGTTTAATGAAACCTGGCACTGACCACGATCGAATATTATGGTTGCATGAGTCGATAAAATAAAGCCCAGTACACACGGGCATCTTTCTTGTACAAGAAGGTGAACACTTTCTTGTTCACCTCGACTTGTAGCTAACTTCTATCGTGTGAATGTCCACCGAACATACTAGTGACTAGCATACAAGGACTTGTATACTAGGTAGTGTGGGATAGGGACTGTACTATTTTTCATTATCTTTCTTGTACTAGTAGAATATAAACAAAAAATTTTTATGCACCTGTGAATGTTTTTGAATAAAATAGCTTACAGATACAAAGAATTTTGAAATAAATAGGGTCTTAGCTGACCAAAAGATGCTAATAAGGGAATATTTGCTGATAGTGTGCCATGTAACGATAAATTTAGATTAATCAACTAGAACAATAATTCCATTTTTACAATTTGAAACTTATTTATGGTGTAGGTACAATAAATGTTACTCTTATTAACTCCAATACTTGAAATGCAGCCTTAAAAATATGTGTCTAAAATTTTATTGATGTACACCAGATTGTACAAGAAAGTTGGCCGTGTGAACTAAACAATTAATTTGGTAGGATACTAGCTAGAACACTAACTAGTGTTCCCTTTCTTGTACACATTTTGTACACATTTGATGCTCACTTTCATGTACAAGAAAGATGCCCTTGTGTACTGGGCTTAATGTTACAGATCAATTATTTTATTGCAAGTACATTTTTTCTCTCAGTAATTTTTACGTTTCTCGTGAACAGCACTTAGAAAGCTATGCTGCCATCTCTGGACAAGTTTTACAAGACCCCGCCCACCCCTCGAATTATCAGCCAATCAGGGTGCCTTGAACTCTTCTATTGGCTAATGATGTTGCCACAGCCAGTAGAACAGCCAAAACACTACAGCCGCAGGGATTTTGTCGCAAAATGCTTGCTTTTAACCGCAATTTATAACTTAAAAGAACTTATTTATTTTACACTAACTGTGTTATGTTGTACAAAATACAGCATTACAAACGTATACTGTATAATGGGCAACATGCATGTTTTTTTGTAACTGCTGTTTTTCAACTGTTTTAGTACCAATATCATACCTGCAAAGTCTTACGGCTGGAAAATTAGTCTTAAGAAAGTTACAGCCTATTGAAGTTAGCACGATTTGAACGCCCGCCAAAACGCGCCTCGGCCGGCCGATCCCCTCGTGACGTCACTAGCCAGGCACGAG
>PNEQ01026677.1:133408-194192 GCA_003012365.1 Medauroidea extradentata | reverse complement strand
CTTCATGATGATTGGCAGAGTGTTTTTGTGCAGAGTCATTATTCATTTGACTGTGCCAATCAGTACATAGATAACTGGGACACAACACGTCTGTGATTTGCGGGTTTAACCTCTAGACGTTATATGTTACGGCATCCAATCACTGACCACAAAGCAGAGATGCAGGTGCGCACGTAAGGCACTGAAACAAAGTGGGGCAAAAATCTTTTCGCGAAAACTACCGGGCCCTACTTATAACTAACGTGCATGAAAACACTCACTGGCTCACGTGCTACCTCGTCACCGGCGCGTAGTTAGGATTTGTATAAGGGAGGGGTTTTGACCTGGGAATTTTGTGAAGGAACACCGACCACCTTTTTAAAGCGGTGGTGGGGGGGTCCGAGGTCCTCCTCCGGGAAAATTTGGATTTTAATTTGCAAAAAAGCGCTGTCTTGTGCTTTTCTGACTAAACACTGAATACACCACTGACAAAGATATACATTTTTTAATGTGAAACTTGTCAAAAATCCACCTCTTTAAAGCTTTTTCTATGAAAAAATTTTGGCTTTTAATGTGCAATATAGGGCTAGTATAACAATTTCAGTATCTAAAAATAGAGCATATATGTCGCTGGTGAAAATATTTTAAAATTATTAACATTAAACGCTACTAATTTTTCACCCTTTTGAAATGGGAGTTCAGGGCTCCTCCCCCAAGAAGATTCTGGAATTTAAGGTGCAAAATAATGCTTTTTTTATAGCAGTTTTTGTACCTAAAAACTGACTACGTTAATGGTACACATTAAAAAATTTTAAATATGAAATATTCCCAATTTTCTGCCTCTTTAAATAGGATGGGAGGGAGGTCCAGGGTTCCTCCTTGAAAACGTGGTTTATAAGGTGCAAAATAGTGTCATTTTACCAGTTTTCTAATAGAGTACATAATGATAAAAATATTATTAATTTTTTGTATGAAATGTTTTAAATTTTCCACCCCTTTGAAATGAGGGTCCGGGGGTCCTTCCTCAAGAAAATTTTGGATTTCAGGGTGCAAAATAGGGCTATATTAAACTGTTTTCGTAAATAAATATCGAAATTTCTACAAGCGAAAAAATTACAGATTTTTTAATATGAATGTTTTCAATTTTTCCCTGGCTAAGGAAGGGGAAGGGGGGTTCTGATCCCAAATAACTCTCCCCCCCCCCATTCCGGCTACGCCACTGCTTGTCACATGTACAACTGTCCACTCACTGGAGCAGCAGACAATGTACAAGTAACTGAGGACATAGTGTACACAGGACTGTGCAGTCCAGTCGGCTGGTTGTTGAACCCGCGACATTTCCGGGTCTGTTCTATTATATTATTCTAGACATGATGGTCTACAAAAGTGCATACTTCATCGTGAACAACCTACTCGGGTTACTCTTTACACACTTCGAGCTGAAATGTGTTGCTACTCTGCAGTGTACCACCGAAGCACGGCTGCTGTTCGCATCACCTGAACGTCATCCTGCACTCGTCACACGGACTGAGGACGGGAGATCAATACTCCCGCGTGCGCGGCGCGCAGTCAAGCAGGGAGAGTGGAGTGCCAGCGAGGACGGGCGGAAGACGTGGCAACGCCGGTGGCCGGCGCGCGCGGGCCGGACCGTGCCGAGCCCCTGAGGCGAGCGCAACACGCGGGCTGCCCCGGGCCGTGCCGAGCCGCTGGCCCAGTATCTGCCGACACGCTAGGGCAAGCACGAGCCGAGTCTGTGACGTACAGTAGGAGCGAGAGAAATTGTTGCTTTCACTGAGCCCGCTTGCAGCCTGTTCAGACCCACTGCAACATCCGCGCACTTAGCTACGGATTTCTGACAGGGACATGACGTTCAGTACAAAATATGTTATTTTTTGCACACGAGTAAATTACTTCATGATTTAATGACATGGAATTATGTTACGTAAAATAAAATGGACTCTGTTATTCATGGATAGAATTTTCGCCAATAAGTATTATGTATAAAATATTTGTTCTTCTTTGAAACATTCTTACGCAAAGTATCAATCATATGTCATGTTGTCATGAATATTGATAAAAGGACCGGAAGTGTTCGCAAAAAGGTTTATGCACCACTTTGTTTCAATGCCTTGTGTGTACATCTGTAGCTCTACTGTATGGTTTTCGGAAGCGTGTATTCGTACATAATCTCGTATTTCATGTGGCTGTGCCAATCAGAACAAGGTTAACTGCCAAACCACGTGTCTGTAATTTGCGGATAGCGGGGGTTTCATTTCAGGTTTTTTTTTAAGGAGGGGGGAAGATTTTTTTTTCGGTGACAGTGACCTGGTTGCATCTTTTTTATTAATTAACCGCGTATAAATTAGAAACTTTAATAATTAAACTCCATTTTAATGAGCTTAAGTTAGCATTATTTAAATACCAAAATACAAAAAATAAATTTTATACATTTAACATTCTAAATCCAGCGGAATGCCCCCCCCCCCCTAAATGACACCCCTGGCGGATACAACCCGAAGTCACTAGGAGTTGAAACGTCCAATCACTGAACACAAATTAGAACTGCAGTCGCGCACGCAAGTCGTTAAGTGGTGCAAAAATATTTTCACTAAAACTTCCAGTCCCTAAATATTTACTTTACGAGACTAAAATACTTTTGAACGAATGTTTAAAATCTGAGAAATGTATAGGGCCTAGTATGTTTTACGGATATGCCTAGCTTAAATTTGGCGCATAGTCTGTTCATGCACACCACCGTCCAGATGTAGTTACTGACCCATTACTAGGGACACCTGATTTTCGCGAAAAGAATTTTGAGCTTATTTGTTTTATTACCTTATGTACCCATGTGCAGTTCTGGTAGGCCTACATGCTCAGTGATTGGATTGCACAAATAGTCTACTATCTGCAGACAACCATGAATAGAGACCCTTGATTTCCGCGAAAAGAATTTTATTTCACAGATATAAGTAGTGGCACCTATTTTTCGCGAAAAGAATTTTGCCCCACTTTGTTTTGGTGCCTTTAGTACACAGTTGCAGTTCTGCTCCGTGGTCAGTGATTGGATATTTTATATCTCACGAGCTTTGGGATTCTATCGGCAAATCGCAAACATGTGGTGTTTCAAATAAACGTTATTGTAATTGGTTCAGTCAAATTATAGCCATAGACAGGCTGCCAATAACCGTGCAAGAGAACTGCAGATGTGCTCGTAAGGCGCTGAAACAAACTGGGGCAAAATTCTTTTCGCGAAAAACAGGGGTCCCTAGATATGAGAAATTCGCGGGTCCACCCACTGACCTGCAGCCTACGCTAGTTTCAAAGAATAGGCTATCTGTGTACTGAAGTAGATAGTAGCTGCCCATCATTAACTGTTCACTGACACAGTTTAACCCCACGATTGGGCCTGTATTAGCCTAACTGCTATCATTTTACTGTCCCAGCATTTTTTTAAGTGTTAACTTAGGGCCGTATCTATAAACGGCTTTCGAATGACAACCAACTGCTATCCCCATAGAGAAAGCATTGGTAAGCAGTTAGTTGTCATTCGAAAGAGGTCTATAGTTTCGGCCCTAAATCAAGGGCTAATAAGAATGCGATACAAACGAACTAAGAGTTATTTGAATTCTAGTGCGAGCTCAAATGAAAACCCATGTATTTTAAGTTAGTACACATAGCTCATAAATACATAGACACACAGACATTTCGCAGAAACATTTGAGAAGATCTTAGAATTCAAACGGCTGTACAAGTTATTTATTTTCGCGATTACGTCACTGTTACAGACATGCTCTCCCGTTCCTTTTGTTTTCGCGATACATATTTCTCAACTTTAAATGGCAGCAGATTCCAGAAATCTGTTTAGCAACTTTGTTATAATAGTATTTCTTCTATGGTATACCTAATCATGTAATAAACCGAATTTCGTTAATTTGATTAATTAGACGAAGCCATATAACACTTGTCTTCACAGAATTAGCTACTGCGGAAAGAAACATTTTAAACAAAACTATCGAACTTATTTGTGATATCTGCTCGTTTAAGCTTTAAAAAATAATAATAATGAAAACATTAGAAACAGGGCCTCGTAACCTTAATAAAACTCTTCCTTGAGGACAGTGAAGCAATAGCAGACCTGCATGAAAACACTCACTGACTGCCACGCTACCTTGTCACATGTACAACTGTCCACTCACTGGAGCAGCAGACAATGTACAAGTAGCTGAGGACATAGTGTACACAGGACTGTGCAATCCAGCCTGCTGGTCGTTGAACCCGCGATATTTCCGGGTATCTACTCATAGCTAGGGCCAGGATTTTGTCGCGAAAAGATTTTTGCCCCACTTTGTTTCAGTGACTCACGTGCACATCGGCAGTTCTGTTTCAAGGTTATTGGCAGCGTGTTTTGTTCAGACATGTTTCTCATTTGACTGCACCAATCAGAATAACATTATTGTGAGTATGTACGTCTATAATTTGCCAAGACCAGTGAGAGTAAAATCATCCAACCACAGACGATGTAGCAGAGCTGCAGGTGTGCACATGACGCGTTGAAACCAAATGTTGCAAAAATATTTTCGCCATAAAATCGCGGCTCTACTCATAACTAGTGACCTGAAAAATTCGCGTTTTCTTTTTGTCACAAGAAGGATTTAATATATATCTAAGTTTGTGTCACTTTCGCCATTGGTTCTTGACTTATTTGACACTTCCTGGAGAGGGCTGAGCCAATATTAAAGATTCAACTAAATACAAACCCAATCATGTGGCATCACTGTGTCAGAGAGCAGCCAATGAACAGCTGAAGTTTGCTTGAATACACAGATATTCTTGGAGGCTAGCCTACATGTCAGTGAACCCGCGAATTTTTCCAGTCTCTACTCATAAAGTAAGATATTAACATGAAAACAACAATTGGCAACAAATAACGCAAATTGAACAAAACATAAATAATACAAAAATAAAGCAAATTATTGATGGAAGCGTGTCCCTCACACAAACTACGCTTGTGAGTGTAACTATATAATATATATCAATTCAGCATTTCTTGTGTGCAACCATACGCGCATTGCTCCTTAGACACCGAGGGCCACAAGAGCAAAAACTACTTTACCTGAAAAAAGAGGAAATTTTGCACGGAGCAACTGCTTTGATGTATTAAATGCTTGTCCAAAGTCCGTTAGATAACCGTCAATTATTTTTTCTCAGGGTTTTTACGCTTATATATATATATATATATATATATATATATATATATATATATATATATATATATATATATATATGTAAATATTTAATCAATTTTCTTGGTTCGCACCACCGCGATCAAATATTTTTTCGACGCCTTGAAAACTTATGAACAAAACATGGCATACCGGAATTTAGGTATAGCAAGTACGCTTTACGTTTCGTCGCCAGCGAGGTCACTATAGATGGTGACACTCAACTTGGAGCAATAACCGGAACTGAGAGAGGAGTCAGCCATTGCCATTGTTAAGGTATCATCCCAGCATTCGGCTGGAGAGATTTCGGGAAACAATGGAAAATCGAAATCAAATTGGTCAGGTCTTCTCGAATGCGAGTCCAACAGTTACCACTGCGCCACCTGGCTGGGTACTGGAATGAAGGAAATGAGGCTTAGCCGTTGTTAATAACATAACACATCTACTGCTCTTTAAATGAGCAGTAAATGTGTTACATTTATTTACAACGGTTAATAGTTGCTTATACCTATAGACCGGGAAAATTCGCGCATTCACTGAACTGTAGGCTAGCCGCCAAGAATATATTATCTTTATGGGCGCCTGATTTTTGCGAAAAGAACTTGTTTCAGTGTCTTACGTACACGCCTGCATATCTGCTTCATGTACTGTTAGAGAAGCCGATTTTTGGTGAAATTATTTTTGCATCTGTTTGTTTCAGTACCTCATGTGCACAGCTGCAACTCTGCTTCATTGATATTTGCAGCGTGTCGTTGTAGAGTGACGTTTCTCATTTGACTGTACCAATCAGAATAAGGTAATTGCGATACCAGACGTCCGTGATTTGCAGTAAAGCGTTAAGACACGAAACAGTAAAAAACAGCCAGTCACTGACCATGAAGCAGAGCTGCAGATGTGCACATGGGGCACTGAAACAAACTGCTGCAGAGATCTTTTCTCAAAAAACTGGGATCCCTATTCATAGTGATTGTATGTTTTAACTGTCACACGTCTTAGTGTTCTACCCGCAAATCACAGACGTGTGGTGTCGTAATAACCTTGTTATGATTGGTGCTGTCAAATGAAAGACGTCTCTGCACAACAACACGCTGCCAATAACCTTGAAGCAGAGCCGCAGGTGTGCATACAAGGCACCGAGACAAGTTGATGCAAAATCCTTTTCGCGAAAATCAGGGGTCGCTAATTATCTTCACTCAAGCAAACATCAGCTGTTCGTTAGTTGCTCGCTGACACAGTGAGATGGGCCTGCATTTAGTTAAATTGGCTCAGCGACTTCCACGAGGTTTCATATAAGTCAAGGACCAATTATAGAAGTGGCACGAACGTACAGTTGGTGGAATTATAGCTTGTGCCTAAAAGAAAACGCGAATTTTTTAGGTCCCTACCCATACATCATACACTGTGACAACTTGGAAAGCCCTGAAAATATTTGTCAAATTATTCCTTAAGATTTAGTGGACGCTAGTTTTTATTTTGCATCTGAGGCACGGAAACGGGAAAGCGATAAGTCAAATATAACTAGAGACTGGATAATTTGTGGGTTCACTGACATGTAGGCTAGCCTTCAAGAATATCTGTGTATTCAAGCAAATATAAACTGTTTGTTAATTGGCTGCTCTCTGACACAATGATATCACACGATTGGGTTTGCATTTTTTTTTGTTCAGCGCTCCCCAGGAGGTAAGAAAATTAACGCAACCTTAGAGATTACGACGTTCTGTTGTGTGTTATTAACTTTCTTATTTATTTTTACTATTATATGGATGTTTGGTTGGCTGTTGGTTGCTGGGTGCAAGTTTTGGATACTATCATACTAGATAGTGCAATCAAAAAGTTGCAAGTATTTTTCCCGGGTAACACGTCGTTGCTGTCCTCTCGGGGCGGACCGATACTGGCGTAGAATTGTCGGTACGGCTCTTTAAGGATCATAGTCGCGCGCACGGAGACCCCGACAACTAATCAGAATATCAAATGTCTCGTAATCGCTGTTTCTCTACCATTACTAATCAGAGGTGTCTCAGCCCGACGTACTTCGTGACTTGGCGAAATTTTAACGGCGTCCCGACGCCCAAAACAACGACAATGATGGCACCTCGGCCCACAATACTCCGCGTCTCGACGCCTAGCTTCGACACCTGACGGTTGCACCCTGCCCTACCGTCGCTGACGACACCTCTGGCTTGACAGCGTCTGTCCCGGACCGACGCCGGCTCGCTTCTCTCTCTCTGATTTGCACCAAAAACCCCCGTCATCACTTGGCCAATAAGCTACGGTTCGTTTTGGGCCAATCAGGATCCAGCTTACAACCGATGGCCCACCTTTATTTATTAAATCATTTCTTAATTTCTTGTCGTTATTAACATTCAATTACATAAACTGGTTCATTTACTTGTTAACATTTATGATTTATTATTACTGAATATCTACAACACAGTGAAAATTAGCAGAACTATTGGCTGGACCCCTCCCCTCGTGACCAGCTAGGGAGGTGGTTCGAGCGGGGGTGGGGCGAGGCCCCTAGACACTCCCTGCACCTGCTTCTCCTCTCTCGTTTTCACACAGACAAAATATATACAATTCCTCATTTTTAATATAAAACTTGGCGCAGTAATGGTATCTTAATGAGAACAATTGCAACGTGATCCTGATATAATGACGAGGAGAATGAATGATCGCAAGATATAGTTATTATTGCACATTGATTTATGATGGTTGACACATAACTATTAAATATAATAAATCGGGGTGGCGACCATATGGGCCTGTCACAAAATATTTGAAATCTAGCATATGCCTAAAAGAAAACGCGAATTTTTCTGGTCCCTATTTATACCTTCTTATTCATTTCTTGGCGTCCTGCTATTTCATTTTGTTTTGGTGTTTCAGCTTTTCGGCGACGTTCACTCGTAGTGCCGTATGCCTGTGTCTACAAATAAAATGGTTCGGAGTGTAATGAACCTCCCCTGCAAAAATCGTTCAAGGATCATAGTCAAGGCATGGCCCATCATTCCTACTACTTTCTCGATAATTATTTTTTTTATTCACAAACGAGAGCAGATATCGAAAGTGTCGCACAGTCTTGTTAAAAATTTTTTTTTCTATGCAGTATAATTTTTTTGACAAAAATTATATAGTTTTGGAGAATTAGTTCATTGATGGGAATTTTCTTAATTACATCCAGCACTTTGTTGCTATATGCACTCGTTTAGGATTTAAAAAAAAAATACTGTAAAAGCAGCACAAATGATTAATCGTGGCATTAATTGCTTTTTTCTCAGGTTTCAAAATAGTTGTTTAGTTTTATAATATTTATTAAGTTTATTTATCAGAATACATAATCAAAACAAAATTAATCAAACTGTAGTAGGTATAATCACTGCAGGTATTTATAAATCATATATACTTGCACACCACGAAAATAATTCTGTGAGCAAAATAGCCTAAATCTTACAAATTTTCATTAATTTTAGGTCTGTAAAATCCTGTGCCCATTTATTTGTAACATCTTTTTATTGTGAACATGAAACTAGAACATTATTTTCAAATATAGTCCCTGCATTCAGAAAACCTGGTAGGCCTACATATCGTAGAAAATTCGTGTCCACGTGTAAGAAACGAAATTTGTCGGATAAATTGAAACACAAAACGGCCACAGTTGCATCGTCAATATGACGTCACATTGCACTTAGTTTATTTAATTTAATAAAATTTTAAGGATGTTTGAAGCAAATCGTGTAAGGTTCTGCTCGATTCGCCATTTAGAATTGTTTTATTTTTCGCCTTTTTTAATTCTGAGAGGAAACTGTGAAGATTTTTGCTCTAAAGAAACGTTTGTTTACTTTTTGATACAGCAGCAGTAAGAAAATTTGTGAATTTTACTCATAAACAGGCCAAAAACAGTCTAGAAATTTTTTTATAATTTGTTGGTCTGATTGTGGCCTAATAGTAATACATTTACGTTTTAATGGGTGCGTGAGTATACAGGTGATTATGGATAAAGAAAGCACATTAGAAACACTAGTAACTTTTCTTCCTTGCAGGTAATTTACAGTTTCTTGGCTCGATTTAATATTAACCAAGCATCTTACATAACAATCAAAGTGCATATATTGTAACCATATTCAAAAGTAAACGTCTGACGTCATGATAAATTATATTTTTTAATTATACTTCTAGACAAGATGGCGCTCACTTTATCGCGAACCACTTATACTGTAAATCTAGTTGACTAGAAATTACGCTAAAAATGGAGACCCGGAAATTTCGCGGGTTCAACGACCAGCAGGCTGGACTCCACAGTCCTGTGTACATTATGTCCTCAGTTACTTGTACATTGTCAGCTGCTCCAGTGAGTGGACAGTTGTACATGTGACAAGGTAGCGCGGCAGTCTGTGAGTGTTTTCATGCAGGTCTGCTATTGGTTCACAGTCCTCAAGGAAGAACTACAGCCAGTGAACCAATCGAGTTAGTAATTAACGTGTACAAGAGTTCTAAATCGAACGTCTTCTCAAATGAATTCGCGAAATTTCTTGGTCTCCAGCTATAATCACATCTTCCATATTTCACTTATTAGAATTTCAATAAAGCGAAAAAATATTCTAATAAGGTGAAGGTACCGAGTCTTAATTTCAGCCGCTATCACTTGAATTTTCAGCCAGTGTGGAGGATGTACAAGCCATTGTGGACATTTATTCCTTTCAGTCGATGATTGTAATGTATGAGGCGAGCAGAGGAAGAAGTTATTTCGCTCGTTGTTTCTTAACGGCGCCGCCTATCTTCACCGGCTTTGCTCGTTAGCAGGGGCGTAGCGTGGAGTGTTCCAAGTTGTGCGGTGACCAGCAGTGACTATACACAACACTGAGTTGTCTGAGAAACCATTTGCCTTGTAAGGTCAGGAACACTCCACAGCCAGTAGCGTACAAGAGGCAGGTAGAAATATATACACCTTGGTCTCTGCAACAACACAACTGCTCAAAGCGTATAGTCGCTGCTAATACCGCACGCCTTGAAGCACAGTCGTCTTTAAAACGGAAACCTGCAATTTTTTTCTTCAACGAGCAATTCCGCGAAAACTATGCGAGACAAAAAAATTTCATAAGAGCAAAATTTAGTCACATTTTGTGTTTAAAATAATAAAAAAAAATATCTGGTACAATTAAAAAAACACGGTGATGATAATTGCGGTAAACCGTGCCGATAATGAGTATGGTTAGCCTTATTAGGAGGCACAAGATGCCGCGTCTGACGTGCGGAAACAGGCAGACGATAATATCTAGACTGGCTCGTGAGTCAACAAAAGTTACTTATCGCCTTTTTGCGCGTGTGGGAAAACGGCTTGCAGTTTTATGGTCGTTGCCTTTTTCCTCTTCGACTTCAAACAGTGACCCTACTCTTTCTTTTACGGAAACCGCAAAGTAAAGTCCAGAGGACGCTCTTCTTGTTTTTTTTTTACGATTTTTAAAAGGCGTCCTGAAACCATGTTACTAAACACGATATTCAAAAAGAAACACTGAGAAGAATAGTATTAATAGCGTTTTCTTTTAGTACTTAAAGTGATGGAACGCACGTTTCGCAGTATCTCTAAAAAAAAAAGTTTTCTCAACGTGCTGTAACACAGTTCGAGCACCAGCTACATAGGGTTTTTGACATTAGCATTCCCTACTTATCCGGTGTGTGTTTTGCTATCGTACAATGTCACAATGGACACGTGTGGAACAGCTTAACAATACAGGTGATGGACGATGGTTTATTGCAGGAAAACTTGACTGTTTGCTAAGTTTCAACGCACGTTCTGCTTATCAAAAGATTACTGGCTTTTGCTTGTACCTAGAGTTGTTGCCCTATTTGACTAAGCCAATGAGAATCCGGCTATTGCAATATTTTAAGCCTATTATTTGTCTGCAGTGTGTTACGTTGTGGAGACATGTCACAAGACGCTACAGTGTTTTCAAGGGTCTGTTGGCACAAAAAATTTACATGCTATACCATCATATATATTTATCAATAAAAATGTTATTTTCTTTATATTATATTGTTTTTTTTCGCCTGTGGAAAACCAGCATACAAGAATAGAAGTTGTGACTCAATGTTAAAACTGGGAGTCTTGTGTGTACCGAATTCTGCCGAACATAGCCGAATTGAGTTCTACGTAGCTGCCACACTTAGGTATATTCATAACAGTCAATTTTCTACTATTTCATGTTGGTAGAAATTCTAGGCGTCGTGTTTTGTATTTATTTTGGGGTTAAATTCCTTTGCAGGGCTAATTTATTGAATGCAACAATGTTTTACGTCAAATTTAGGTTACAAATCGATTTGACAAAGTACACATCTGAATCACAGTTTGTGAATTGATACTACGAGCAGTTTCAAGTGAACATCCTTGAAAAGACTCCATAACTCACATTAAAACAGACGTAATTACGAAACGTGGGCTACTAGGATACCACTACCAAAATCTAAACGCGTAGATTTAAAACGTATCTTTCACTATTTTTAAAGAGAAATTTAACGTTGCGATAAGTTATATTGAAACAATATTTTAATTGCGATAGCTGTAGGCAATGTATAGCCCAGAATTCTAGCAGTTTCGGTTAGGTTTCATTTTTCTCATTCGAGTTGCGGGGGCCCACTGCGTAGGCTCCAGGGAGGTTGTTCCAATGTATTTTTATCTGCAAGACGTGGTCCCGCGACACGCCACTCGCTGGAACGTTCCATTCGAACGAACATCAGGGGTGTACCAAATAACACCCGGGTCGGCTCACATAGTAACAAAATTTACCAGAATTTTATTATTTTATTTTATTTGTTGATCCCTTCACATATATAATCGATAGAGACATGCAAAATTAACGTTAGTTCCTGACAGCTGACTAGACTCCGAGTGACTATAGGCTCGTTCGACGTCCCACGCTCGGCGATATTGTCGTGACTTGCCGTGGAGTATGGTTACACGGTAGAGAGGCCAATCTCTGTAAATAAGTAACACACGTAAATGACAACACATAAAAGTTCGTAGTTAATTGAATCGCAGATTATGATCTGTTATATACTTATGAGTTATTTTCTTTGAGAAATCTAACAGTTGCTTACACATTTGACGTAGCAACTTGTGAAAATGTCCTACTTCAAAATTTAAGCGTTGCCTTAGTGAAGCCTATACGAAAAAAAAAAAAATTGATTTGTGGTGGTCACAAAATGTTTTGTCGATGTGGAACTCACCGAGTTTTTTTATATTGGTTACAATTATTTTTACAGTCACTGCAACATTTTATTGCGGTTCAGCAAAAGATTTCTGTAGTCAGCACAAAAAAAATATAATAGTAATGTCCAAAATTAAGAAATATTTTGTGGTGACCAAAAAACTATTTTTTCAGCGAAACAAAGTCATGTTTTTGTGGTGAAACTCCCATCACTCGGGGAACGATTTTAGGCGATACTTAAACGCAAGCACTGTAAAAATTATTTTGTAAATTTACCACACAGGAATATACGAGTGTTAGGAAATAGTGTATGGAAAAATTGTATCCCACACATAATTGGTGGCGACGCTAAACATTTTTAGGAAACAGTCAGATGGATACTGGTGTTACCAGTCTTTAAACAATGCTGAAAATTTGCTGTATTTAAATACTGAAGCATAGCAAGCGTCTCATACTGCGTGTTAGTTAAAAACTTTCGTTACTATTCGGGAAGTTTTTTTACAGTGAGGACGAGTTGGTGAAATCAGCCGTCAAGTTTTTTAAGCTCGACAGGGGACAACTTGCAGTAGTTGCACTTTTGTCAGAAAGGGAAACAGCTGCCATTTCCTGTTTACAAAGCCGACGAAGGAATTGGTCATTTTACTCATCAAGTGTATACGAATATCCCTGGTTCCTGAACATGTGTGAGAATTTCAACACGGTATTGTATACGCCACACAAACTACTCCGTAATATTACAATCGCGCATTATGTAAAATTGTCATAGAGAGCCTTCACCAATATGTTTTGAAAAAATGAAAATTTACGTTACCAGCAGTTGCGTAACTTTCCTTTACATGTGCGTATTACTTTTTCCTTACACATGTTAAACACGTAGAGATAATTAGCTTCCGTTGTTTGTAGAGCAAATTTACCTCAATATTTTTACACTATATATAGGCCCTATAGGCTATATGTAGGGCCTATACACATACAAACAAACACAATGTAATATGTATATGTGTATATATATATATATATATATATATATATATATATATATATATTTATACACATATATATATGTATATAATGTGTGTATATTATGTATGTGTAGGCCTATACACACATATGTGCGTGTATATATATATATATAGCCAATGTATACATATATAACCTACATAAATATATCCTATATACACACATATAGACGAAGTGTTTTGAAATAAACGGTGTCCAGCTAAACGGAAGAAATATTGACGTATCATGACACTTAAATCCAGAATGTTATCTACTATTGACATAATTTCAATTGTTTCATGTTACGGTTTTATTTATTTTTGGTGCAGACACGGTAACTATCGCTCAAATAACCGCTGGTATTCCAAACGCTTCTTTGAAATCGACATTCAACATTTTAATTGTGTACATCTTCTCGAACAAAAAAGTTGGCAGTGTGAACGAAAGAATTAATTTTCTGGAACTCTTGACTAGTGTTCCTTTCCTTGTACACGCTTGGCGTGAAGTTTTTTATGTACGAGTACAAGAAAGATTCTCTTAAACTACGTTTCAGTGTGTTCGTAAATAGGTTTCTTTTTAGGAAACCAATCCACATTTTCCCTCTGTGCCAAATTTCGGATGGAAAATAAACATTGGGCAATGTCGTAATGTCATGGTCAACGCGCCATGCTAATTAAAAACGCTGTTTGTAAGCCCCCAAACTTAACAAAAACTGCTTTTTCATACAGCTGTACTTTAAAACGTACTAGCCGGATGTGTGTGAAACTCAGTTTCAGGCGAGCACTGAACTTTGCTACAGACATTCCAACAATAAAATTATATGTTCAACGCTTCAAGTCACATAGTAAATGTGTATCAGCGGGAATTTTCTCGGCGCTTGGTTCGTAGTGTTCATGCGGCATTTGATACGAGTTTCAAGGTCATCCTTACAGCTCCATCGATTTTGAGCCTAAAACCCCAGGGTAGGTGACGCCCTTAATACAAGGCAGGTTAGCATTAACTTCAACAATTTTATAAAACCGGAAGTAAATAGATTAAAAAAACCAACACTTGAACCTTCACACTGTGCGGAGGCGCGTGCTGCCTCGCTGGCCGGGGCATCAATGCTGCACAGTGGCGCTGCCAGGCGTGCTGCGGCGGTGAATAGAAGCTTGCCCGGACGTGACGTAGCGCGGGCCTCGAGGGGGAAGGTCGCGTGACGTCATCGGCGCGAATACGCGGTAGCCGAGCCAGCATCCAATTCCCTCTACCTTCCCCTCCTTCTGGTGATCTGGCCGGGCGTATTTTGAGTGTGTCCGGGATGAGAGGCACTCGAGAGATAAAGCTGTCTAAAACACACGTTTGAATACTTTAGAATTTGACTTTACGTATTTCGTTAAGCTGGCCGCACGTTTGAGGCCGGGACGAAGGGAAGCAGTAAGGACGACATACACGGACGTAATTTAAGGGGGGCAGGGGGGAATCCCCCTGGATTCAGAAGGAAATGTGTAAAAATTGTTTTGCATATTTTTAAAAAAAAAATAATACTAACGCAAGCACATAAAACCGAAGTTTTATTATTAAAGTTTATAATTTATGCACGCTTAATTAATGAAAAAGATGCTACAAGGTCACTGTCACCAAAAAAATCTCTCCCCCCCCCCCCAAGAAAATCTTGAAATGACGCCCCTGACGTATCGCGCCTTCCCCTAGCCTCTAGGCACAATTCATTGATCTGGCGCGCCGTCTTCTCGCCGACACTCGCTTATGTGATAGGCTACATTCAATGATGACACCACAGTTTCAGGACAGACTATTGAAGATACAGGTGTTTTGTACATACCTATACTTCTAAAAAGATTATGCGCCAAGATTCGTATACATAATAACTATCCCAAAACCACCCATTTTCGATGGCGTTAAATGTAAATTTAGAGATAAATGTAAGACCTGAACTAGGCAGGTATATACGTGTGTAATGTTGTTTTAATGCTATTCCTAAGCAGAAGACGGCCGCCTTACGGAAAGTACAAATATAAAGGCAAAGTAACGGCAGTTCAAAAACAATTGAGAAACTTTTTTTGACGAATTACTGCTTCGGATAAACCATCATTGGAGATGGTGAAATTTCGCGAATTCAATGACCTGCAGGTGTGCATATAATGCACTGAAACAAGTTGGTGCAAATTTTTTTCCACCAAAAATAATTGGCCCTAATTAGAATTTAATGTGAGTATATTAATTGCAAAACGTAAAGAAACATACTAACGTATGGTTTTGTTGTAAAAGGTCATTTAAACTGTAAATACTAATAATTCGGGTGTCACGTCTGTAATACACATTAATAAACAAAGAGCTTTGCCATAACATAAATTTTATTTTAACATGACACACTGCATAGTCACAATATAGGAAAGAAAACTTTTGTTTAAGGCATGAAGTACTGTTTTAAAAAATTGCATTACTGTTAACATAATTAAATGTAATTTTTTCTTTGTTAGATTAGTTGTAGATTTTTTAAAAGACAAACTGAATGTTGGAAAAAAATTTCCACAAAAAATTAAAAAAGCCTTTTTACTTTATACTTCAGACAAAAATTTTCTTTGCGGTAAAGTTGCTTTGCATATAGTGGCTCATATTCAAGCAAACTTTATATTGTGGCTCAGAAAATCTTTTAAGTTTGCAGTATAGTCTGTGTGATGTAAGTGTTCCGTATTTTGACAGTTCATTTCTGAGAAACGTGTCTATACACAGGTTTGCGGAGACCATGCTTTTCCAGGAAGACAGGTAGGTTTAAAGCTCCAAACAATGGAACTGTCTGAAACATTTCTCAGAAGAGAAATCGCTGCTATAGAACCACGTTGTTTTAACTCCATAGTTAGAAATTTTACAGGAAAGCCATTACAAGTTTGCAGAAAATATGTTTTATTTCGCAATTAAAATATTAACGCACGCTATAAATAGTGTTTATGTAATATCATATTGGATTTCCGGACAGTCATTTCAAGGCTCGATAGTTTTCCTGAAACAGTTGACTTCAAAACTAACGGCTGCTGAAACAGGCTTCATTACAAGAGCCCTTGCCTTCTACCAAGGCGATACTGGTCTGTGAACGGATTTTCGCATGTGGGAATCGTGCCGGTCAGCGAGTTTTCTCGACGATCTCCTGTTTTCCCCGCCCTATCATTCTGGCGCTGCTCCATACATCATCCTCTCCAGAGCTTATGATCTAGGTGTTAAGAGCTCACCAAAAATTCTTCACAACATTACAAGAGAATAAGTGATGATAATTAACGACCAAGACAAACAGGCATACCCATTTCTATAAAATTTTCGGAGTATTAGCTGACAGTTGCTAGGTCGTAGGACTTATTACATCTAAGTTGTGGCACCGTTAATTACTACGCGAACCCGAGATCTATACAGAACGGAGTAAAAATTTAAAGGCGTGTCTGTAAATTTCAAGAACCAGGCATAGTGCGATTCTGGAAAGGCAGTGAAATTAGATGTGTAGATAAATTAAAACGTTAAAATTTATGTTTTCTCTATGTGTAAGTTTACTCTGGCTATTTCAGAAGTTCAAGTTTTGACTATAAAAGTAATCAACCGTTTTTTATTTAAGAAATGCGCAGGCTTTCGCGGCAATTTTATTTACGACTTATCTTCCATTCCGGGCTGGAGTCGCGTTTACGAGCTTCCAGTAATTGACGTTTCGCCGCCTCGCACTGCAGCAGGCTTCATTAATTTCTTAAGGCGACTGCCTGAGTGAACATATTTTGCGCGTTCGAAGGCTAGACGTGTGAAAACGATAAGGACGACACAGCACACGAAACACGCCTCGCAGTAGCCTCTAGGCGCAAGTCACAAAACTGATGTGCAGTCTTCTCCCAGACAACTTTCCTCTATGATACATTCAGTAGTGATCCTAACACTTTATGACGTAATGTTAAACATGAAGGTGTATTATACACTCCTATATATTTTAAAGAATATCGCACCGAAATGTCGTATCTATATAATGGACCACAAAAACACCCATTTTTGCCATTTCCAGCAATGTTAAAGCAAATTTGAGAGATAACTGGAGGATCCGAAATAGGTATATACACGTTTGAAACGTTCTCTCAATGGTATTCCTATGCAGACATAACTTACGTACACTGAGCAGTTTTCAAATAATCTTGCAACGGCCGTAAGATCTACACACCTCTCACTTTCAAGTGCGTCGCAGTATGTTCGTAAATACTTTTTTTTTTCGAAACTTTTCCACGTGTGTCTATTGTGCTTGCGTTCGAAAAGAAAGCACACGTCTGACAAAGACGGAATGTGTTTGTTAAGTCATCATGCTAATTAAAATCACTCTTCCGAAGCTCACAGCGTAGTTGAAAACGGCCTTTTCCAGACGGTCGTACTTCAAAATGTACTAACCTGTACGTGATGTCACATACATTCCACCAGTTAAAAATAATATTCTCAAGCTGTCTTCAAAATACGAACCTGAATCGTTGACAGAAACTTTGAAGTATTCGTTTGACATGACGCCATGGGTTACTTTCATAAATTAAGTTGCAGGATCATCGCTTACCTTCTCATGTAAAAATACTGATATATACTGTTCATGATAATGTAAGCACAGCTTAAATTTTTCTTTCAGCCATTCTGCAATCATATTTGCTATTTTTAACATGAAAATTACCCTGAACCTATCACCACTGTAAGCGTTTCACCCCTTTCAAAACGTAAAATCTTAGGTTCCAATAAAATACAGTTTTTAAATATAATATGTATTGGCGAGTGCTCATTTTAAAGTGAACAGACTATAGGAAAACTTGGCACGCAAATGTAATAATCTCGTAGTTATTGACTCGTGCACTAGTGCTGTCTGTATTACTTCCTATTTTGTTGTCTGTAGCGTGTAAGAATGTCATGCGAGGATCATAAATACCGCACACTAGAAAGGAAGGGAACGTGGTGAATTGAGTAGCAAACTTTCAAAACCAGACTTGTCCACCCTCCGGTTGTATAAAGAAGAAGAAGTAAAAAAAAAAAAAAAAAAAACTGATACGTTGTGACGCAAATGAAAATTAAATACGCCAGTTTTATTGCTCTACGTCATTTCAACTGTCGAAGTATGGTTATTGCTACGAGATAAGTTATTATTATATTTCGAATTCCTGCTTTTAAATTAAAAAAAACTGACCAAATTCCTCTGAAATGGTTTTTTGTTTTATTTGTTTTTTGTATTTTGTCATTCAACACAAGTTTAGTCTACAAAAACATCAGCAATCGCGAATGTCCACAATCAAACACATTCTTACTATATATCTTTTGTTGTTAAAAAAAAGTGGTCATGTTTAGTCCTGAGTGAACATGCCTGGATTTAAGATTCAAATACAAATAATTTAATTTCAGTAATCTAGTTGCTTTTCGTCAGGAGCATGCACTTGTAATATGCAAATTTTGAGTTTGATATGTCGTAAGAATACTATGCTTGCTAAAAATTATCCGCAGAATGATAGTAACGTTTAGAAAGCTAAACATTATTTGGTACAAATAGGCCTACAAAATTATGAATTTTTCACACCTATACGGCTACCTGCCCAGACGTTTGAGCGATGTGCTGATCTTCGACCGACAGAATTTTTTTTATGAAGAAAGCAATGAGCAATGAAAGCACATATTAGCTTTATCACATTTATAATTTGCCTCGTCCAACCTACGTGCGTGTCCCCAGTGGCGCAATCGGTTAGCGCACGGTACTTATAGACAGTTTCCAAGCAATGCCGGGGTTGTGAGTTCAAGCCTCACCTGGGGAATAGTTTTTTATACTTTTTCAAAAGGAAAAAAAGTGTATGTGTTAATATACTGCGCAATATAGCTAGCATATATTTTCCCATAATTTTGAATAAACAGAGGAAGTAATACGAATATATATATATATATATATATATATATATATATATATATATATATATATATATATATATATATATATTTATTTATTTCCGTCACTGTAAATTGAGCACTTTTTCACAACCGTCTTGTCACCGTGGCATCTGACGTTAATATTTCAGTAAATTATAGCTGTTGCCTGCAACCTTCGTACACATGGTTTTCAACGTAAAACATATTTCGACAGACATTAATTTATATGCAGGATGTCCCAAAAATACTTTCTGATATTTACACCGGTTGTAGTATGCAATAAAAGAAGACGAAAACATGTTGTGCACTGTTCACCTAAACTCAATATTAATGACGTTATAACCAGTTAAAAAGATGAACGTTTAAAACCGTATTTTACCAAAATATGGGAAACTACGCCACATACAAAAACAGTATTGTCAGAATGCTATTAGGATCGTCAAACCAACAGCGTATGGTGCTTGGCACCATCCACCCTTAGGAAAAGAGCAGAGGTGGCTACCCCCTAATTGCATACAACTTTTTTTACCGTCAGGTTTTCAATATATCTTAAGGTAGTTTGTTGAGTGATGTTACCTGTGTAACAAAAAAATGGTACTCCTGTTGCAACTGTCTAGGAGCCATTCGTTTCCAAAAACAAAATAATTTTAAAAAATAAGTTATTGTTAAAAATTTTCCGAAACTTCTAATTTCATATACGTAATTGTATTATTACTGATAAACATTTTTGAAATGTTGAATTGTGCGAGGAATTGCCGTATTTTTTTTTTATTTTCTAAAAAAAATTTAAACAAAGTAGTTTTGAAAAATGTAGATGGCAGAAACTTATGTTCAAGGTCATTAATGACCGTTTTAAAACATTTTGAGATTAAATTGTTATTTTCACTAAATGTTTTGTATATCCCGTTATGCCCCCCTTCCTCCCCCTCCTTTTTGGCACGACCTCTAAATAGGCTATGTAATTTTTTGACAGAAACCTTCGTGGACGCATGTTTCATCGCAATCAAATAAATGTTATACGCATTGCGTTACAAATATTTCTTTACATAGAAGAATGTATTGACAGCAACGTAACTACTAAAACTTTCGAACAAGCTCACATATCTAGAACCAAAACAAATCTCAAACAAAAAACAAAAGCGTAGCTAGAGTATTTATGTATAAATTTACCATGCTTTGTCTTGTATTAGCATACTTCTGTAGAGGAGGTAGGAAATTATTTCTAAACCAGAAAATAAATTAATTAAAATAAGTACAATAACAAACTTTAACGTGAAAAAGCAAGAAACTAGGTAATAAAAAAAGGAAAAGTTTTACGAAATTGTAAATAGGCGCTTCAGTTGCATTATTCATTATCGTAATAAGTGACTAATCTAATTCAAACAGATTAACTACGTAGGGGTTTAATTGTCAGCCTTTTTAATTAAAAACTGTATTAAGGTATTCTGTATATCGTTAATTTAGCGATGTCTGTGCATTAACGTAAATTAGGCAATAGTGTAGGCACTTCCAAAAAATCGTAAAATAAATAGCCTGCACATACTGTGCTTATGATGCTTTAAATTCGCATAGGATGCGACTTAAAAATGGATTTGGCCGGTGAAGTCAGCTATTCATAAAAACCGCGACACTAATAATGCAGTGTCATGCTTATTATACTATTCATCACAAAATACTAAAAACATATTTATCGATGGCTTAGAATGAAAACCCCGTAACTAAAAAATTTAAAATATTGTAAAATTTTGGATGGGAAAAACCAAACGTTTCGACATTATTCAAAACTTTTATTTCGCAACCAAGAAATAAAGACGCCTTATTTAAATTATGGCATTAGGTAAATTAAAAATTGCTGGTTACTTTTTTGTGCTAACTTTTGGAGACAGCGTGAGAGTTGGAGTTACGAGGTTTTCATTCTAAGCAATCGTTATTTATTTAATGTGGTATAGCATATCAAACAACTTTAATTTCAAGCAGAGCTAAGTTTCCTTATGCTCAGTGATTCTTAAATAAAATGTAACATTTCGATTGTTTTGCAGGGCGAGCTGTATTTAGTAAATTTATAGTGTGTAATATGTGTACAGAGTTTCTTAGAGAACTCATATATTTTAAAACAGAACAGTTTAGCTATCCAGCTAACATCCCACAGTGGTTTTTGGTAACTTTGTATCTCTGCTTTAAGCATAGGTGGAGGCAGTAATTTTTGGTGAAAATAATTTTGTAACAATTGGTTTCAATAGGCTACCTTATGTGCACATCTGCAGCTGTGCATCGCGGTCAGTGATAGGATGTTTTTAACTTTCAGCGTCTCGTCATTACAGACGTGTGGTACTGGTTGCTGTAACCTTGTTATGATTGGTTCAGTCAAATGAGTGAGCGGTAACTGTAATAATGCCTTCTACCAATAACCATGAAGCAGAGCTGCAGGAGTACACACAAGGCACTGGGACAAATTGGCGCAAAATTCTTTTCACCGAAAATCACCGTCTCTAAGCAAAGGTTGCGACTAGACATTTTACATGGTAAAGTCGCCGATATTATTCAAACATCTACAAGAAATTTGAAGAAACTATTGTCAGTATAGGCCTACGTCTTTTAGTTTCGTATCTGTCCAATACGGTTTTCACGAGTTCAATGGCCAGCATGTTAGAATTCATTGTCGTATGCGTAATCAAGCCCCGTCTACTCGTTCATTGTTCGCTGTTCCAGTGAGTAGCAGGTAATGGACAAACGTTACGGGCTTGAGTATATACATATAGTGAAATCTAACACATAGGTCATTGGACTTGTGAAATATTCCATTCCCTACTGAGTAGGTGAGAATTTTTGTCAGCACTCAACATCGAGAAGTTAAGCGCTTGTGAGGGGTGAAATAAGTATGGAGCATGGTCGGAGTGAGAGGGCAGGGGAAGCGGGAGACCTTCGAGAAAACCCGTCGATCAATTCCCTACTGATGATTACTGCTGCGAGACATTTTGACATTTTTCAATAAATAACACAAATATTCGCAATACACCTTAGTACCATCTTTGAATATATATATATATATATATATATTCAAATGTACCATACTTAAAGGTGAACATTCATGTAGTACTATTAGAGACGCGAAAATATCACGGGTTCAACGACCAGCCGGCTGGACTCCACAGTCCTGTGTACACTATGTCCTCAGTTACTTGTACATTGTCTGCTGCTCCAGTGAGTGGACAGTTGTACATGTAACAAGGTAGCGCGGCAGTCAGTGAGTGTTTTCATGCAGGTCTGCTATTGGTTCACAGTCCTCAAGGAAGATTTTCGTTAACAGTGTCCAATTCAAGAATGACACAGGACAATTTGTAGTTTTCTTTGGCAGACATGTACAGCGCTATGGAATGTGTCCAAAAACCGCATCTAGCCATGCACTCCCCCTGCACGTTTCTGTCAAAGATCAGGATACGGTACTAAAACAAAACAAAACTCTATGATGATCAAGAGTTTTAAAACCAGTGCCGTATTAGCAAAGAGCACTCGTTTACTATTCGCTGTCACCACAGGAGGTTTTTCCACACACCGTCCATTACATAGTAATATAGTTGTATGCTCTACCTTGAAGCACTCTTGATTGAAATTGAATGTGCTGGCAGGTAGGCCTATTGTTAACATATTCTTCAAGTGACTGAATTCACTGATCGTGGTTGCAGAAACCATATTCTTAAATACTCCAGGTTTTTTCCTCTACCAAAAACACAAGGAATCCTGCCAGAGAATCGGAAAGGCTAACGCACTGGACTTCCACGACCAATCTGACGCCCATTAAACGACTCTTGAAGCACGTGCAGCCATGGCGAATGGTAAGCAGGTGTTCATAGCTCTTAAAGTATTGATTTTAGGACCCCTGTTTATTAGACATTTTTGTTTTGTTTTAGTGGATACTGTCTCCTCTTAAAGGATGGAATACATTTATCTCAACATCCTGTATAGTAGTTTCGTGTTCGCTTTGTCCTATTCCTCGTGCCGTATTTTTCGTTACTGTGAAACGAAATTAAGGTTTTTACATCTAATTCTTCTATCACTGAAGCATCGTGGAAAACTGATTTTTAAAATGAAAATTGTCAGTGTGGTTTTTCTAAATTACGTCTGATTTATGTGTTTATGTAAGGCCATCTTATCTAATTACGTTTGTGTTGGTAGAAGAACGGCATTTTTATCGGGTATTCGAAATAAAGGATAGGAATGTATTTTCCCCAGAACTGTATAAGTGTTATTAACTACAGTGACAAGTATGATTTATAATTATCGAGAGATGCAGTGCGGTCATACGGTAGAGTTTTGATGCATCTTACCTAGGCATTTTAATATCCGTAGCCTACGCGTTCCAGTATGAATTGCAAGAAGTGGAAGTTGTACAAGCAAAGCAAGGTCATGTCTCATTTGTTAAAAGCAGCGTTTTGTCCGTTTCAGTTTTCAAGCAACGTGTAAAATAAAATGTACCCTAAATATAATTTGTCTTAGTTAAGGTGAAGTCACCTGAGTACAACATCTGAAGTTAAACTATATTACGCCAAAAAACTGTTTCGGGTCAAGTAATACTATAGACCAGACAATTTCAGACCAAGTGATGGTTCATAAACTCTTTGAGCTTAATGAGTTCTCGTAAAGTGATACTCTGAAACGTCTGAAATAGAATATTTAAGTCCCTTGAGAGGCTGTAATTGGAGTGTACATGTAGCTATTAAAATCTTCGCAGATCAATTATAGAGCGTCTCACGCTTAGATTGCAGTGCAGAGTTATATGGACAACCGCTCTCCTTTTCTAACGCACAGTAACTGTCATCAGCACTTTCCTTGTTTCGGCGTGCGCTATTGCCAAAAATCCAAAAAATGTCACATTTTGACTTTGATCTTAAAGATTTCGCATATTGTACAGCATCGAAACGCGCATCCGATGATATATTTTTTTCATCATTTGCACCGTTCTAATGGTTTTAAAAAACTCGAAAGAAAAACTGTGTACTTACACTGTTTTCATCCATCATTAAGTATATCAAGCAATAACTTAAGAATTAATGTCACAATCGTATTCAAATTTTTATGGTGCGTGACTTCATATATCTAGATGCCACCGAAAATAACATAATATTGAAAATTTTCTGCGTTAATTGTGCAGAAATTTTTTTCAAACCTTTTGTAAGTTTCGGTACAGATTGAAACATTTAAAAGTTGGTCAGTGAGAAACTTTTTTACTATTGAAGTTAGATTGAAAACGCACTAATGTTAAATTTACCTAAAAATATTATATATATTTAATTCAAAGGAACAATACGGGTACTAATTTTAATCAATTAAATAATAAAATGAACAACATACAAATTTATATAACTTATAACACAAGATTTCTGGGTGTGTACACAGATCGTAAGTTAAACTGAATACAGCAAAACGTGATTTAAGAGTAAGTAACTATAACACAGTCATGTGTGAACGAAGTGTTAACTTTATGGGTGTTAGCTCATGTAATAGATTATTATCGCCTGTTTTTTTTTAATTTAACATGAAAGGAATTTAAAACTAAATCCAAGAGAGTTCATCTGGAAAATCCATGTCATAACATAATGTACATGGTTTGATTGAGTTAATGAATGTCTATCGTTGAGCTGCATGTTTGTTTGTAAATACTTTATTTATTAACCTTTTGACATGGTAATATTTATGCATTTTAATATATTCATGGCGAATTGTGCTGTGTGTAAATTTTTCGTAGTGCGAGGTATTTTTTTATGTAAGACAGATGGTATACTGAAAATATATACATGTGTAATTGTTGTTACACTATGTATGTAACTAACTGTGTTCTACAAGAAACAATATAAATAAATAAAAGAGCCTAAACTAGAGCAAGTATAAAAAATCTGTCATCCAGTTTGTTCGCAGAATTTTTACTGAGTCTTAATATATCAAGATAAAAAATTACATGGCTTCGGTTAATTAGTTCGTTGACGAAAATTCCGTTAAAGTGTATTATCAGCTTCAACTTTATAATGTATTTGTCTTGAAAGAACGATAAAATCATAGTAAAACGAATTTAAACATTATTCGAAAAGAGGGATCGTACCTTAAAATGACATCACGAAATGTTTCATAAAATTCCTCCCACTTTAAGTGTAATTTTACAAAAGCAGATTTCCAACTTTCTACACGACATTTGGTTTTCCATCACCGATTTCATAATCATTACAACTACCCCAACCATATTCTTGTCTTCAGGCAGACGCTACTCCTATGAACGAAACCTCAAGTTTTATTGGGAGCAGCTGTAATTATTACTAGGTATGTGATAATAATTGTTTATTTCTTTACGAATTGCCTGTTACTACTAATCCAATCAATTCATATCAGTGTATCACGTGAACGGCTTCTTACTTTAAATTTGTATAAAATGTGATTAGTTACATATTTTGACTATAATACTATAGTAGTATTCAAAGTTATGAAGTAATACATCTCCCGAATTTCGTACCGCGGCTGCGATCTGGCAACAGTGCGCGCCATAAGCCCTGTACTGCAAACTAGGGTTGGGACGCTCTATAGCTGATGTAGATTCACAACTCGTAGGCTAGTCCTTTTTCCCGACGTCGAATCTTCCTGCACAAAAGTTTTTCCAGTTTATTTTTTCCACGCACAACTATGGCTGAAATAATGTTCTCACATCAAGATAAAAGGACGCACGTAACAATTTTTAACAATTACTATTCATTGTTAAATCACTGCCAGACACAGCGAGATTAATGTTACACCTTTCCAAGAACTTTGTAACGTCAGTATTAACTCTCGGTATAGATAAAGCACCCAGAAACCGACAAAACAATATTTAGTACGATACAGAACATAACTCGGACCAATAAACAAAAAATATCTTCTTACAGACATAAAATAAAATATTGGCTGTTGAAGGGTAAAACCTTATTCTTCATAATATAACGAAACGCACGCACGCACGCACGCACTGGAAAATGGAATATTTTGCAGGGTCCCAACTTATTGCTGGAGATGTTGGTAATGTCACGAAAACGTTTTGTTTCATAATAACCTTGAGAACTCTGCAGTTTCTTGCAACATGTATGATTGGGTGATAACGTCTGACACAACGTAGCCTACCTGCAAGAAAACCAGCAACTAGAGTCACGATTTTATGGCGAAAAGATTTTGGCACCAATTTGTTGCAGTGCCTTATGTGCATATCTGCACCTCTGATTCACGGTCAGGAATTGTACGTTTCAACTCTCACTTGTCTTGGGGTTTCCTGGCAAACCACAGACTTATGATGTCATAATTGCCTTGTTCTTATTGGTGCAGTCAAACGAGGGACATGTCTGAATAAAGACACGCTGCCAATAACCACGAAGCACAGCTGCCAACGTGCACGAAAGACATTAAAACAATGTGTTGCAAAATATTTTCGCGACAAAATCGTGGCGCTACCAGTAACACACACCAAATATTACAATAGTGGGATTCTCATTGACTCAGTCAAATAGGGTAATAGTTCCATGTGCAAGCGAAAGCCAGTAATCTTTTGATAAGCTGAACGTACGTTGAAACCCTGTAAACGGTCAAGTTTTCCCACTACAATTATCATGTCTACTTATTGCGTTCATGCATGGAGCGGAATCAGATCGTAGACTATTTCGGTATGAGCTATGGGGTGAAGGCTGGCTACCCCTTCAACTCCCAGTGCCTGGAGGGTTATCAAGGAAAAAAAACTCATCCCCTACCCATTCCAACCCCTCGTAATGATAATGCGGCCATATTAATAGACTCACCAGTATCCTTTATATTACATACCCGGCTTTATTTGATAGGCCAGAGATCGTGTCTGTGTACTTAGGCCTACGTCTCCGGTTAGGATTGGAAAGGTAAGATTTCGAGCGAATGACTGGAATACTCACAGGGGAGTTATTTCAGGTTTTTCTTGGGTGGCGGAGGAAGGGGGGGGGGCAAGATTTTTTTTCGGTGACAGTGACTTTGTTGCATATTTTTTTATAAATTAAGCATGTATGAATTTTAGAAACTTTAATAATATAACTTCAGTTTTATGTGCTTAAGTTAGCATTATTTAAATAACAAAATAAATAAAAAAATTTATAGGCCTACACATAAAAATTCTAAATCCAGGGGTGGGGCATTCACCCCCCTGCCCCCCCCTAAATGACGCCCCTGAATACTCAGTCAATAATAAATTCTGAACTAATAATCATAATTAATTGGAATTTTTTGCCGAGTATATTCTTCGTTAGTGGGCATCTTTATACAGCACAAGGCAGTATGCTTCGTTTTCGAATAAAAAATTTAAAAAAAAAAAAGCCAATTAGCACGCTAATGTAGTCCCATATCACATATACGCGCAGGGCGTTAATGTAACTTACATAAATCTCTCAGTTTCATATGTTTCTAAGCAGTCAGACAACGGAACGTGGTTGTCTTGAAGGATTCCGATGTCCCGTTTTTTGTATGAAGTTTTTTTTTAGGTTGTATTCTCGATCCAATCGAATACGTTGCTATTTCATACAAAACAGATTGCTAACAACTTCGGTAATTTCACTGTAAAAATAATTGCCAAGTTGTAATGGAATTTTTTAACTTTTACATATTATGGGACACATACTTTAACTAATTTCTTTTTTAATATTTTTAAATGTTATGAAATAATTTAGTTTTTAAAAGAGAATGAGAATTTTAATACTTTATTTTTATCCTTAGACTGAACTTTTGCATGACTCAAAAACGCTGTGTACTATAATCGGTAAAAAAACATGGGATTTTCTTTTATTTTTGAACGATTCTTGCAATTAGGGCGATTTACAAACTCATGAAGTATTTTGGACACACATGCCACTGCAGCAAATGTTGTGTCACAGAAAACCAGAGAACACACAAACAATCACACATTCCGTTTAGAATTGTATTTGTTTACCTCTGTTTGCTCGTCGCAAACAAAGTCCTTTTATTGGTTTACTTGTCTGTTTGTATTATTCTCTGGTTTTCTGTGACATACCATTTTTCTTAAAATATTGTATTAATATATTATATAGGTATTATAGGCCTGTTGAGTTATATTAGTGCATTAAACTGAAAATCACGCGAACGATCGCGCAGGCAACTGCTAGCAGATAATGCAACTAACCTACTTAAACACTTACGTAAGAGGCCACAATGTCAAGATGGTTTTAAATAGTGCTTAATTTATTGTGTTTACTGGCATGCATATCGCTTCGTATTCTTTCCTCCAAGGTTCGTTCTAAGTTTACCGTTTATTTTTCGCGGTATTATAACACACGTTCCTTTCATCCGAAGGATTAAAAAAAATTCCCCAGGTGAGGCTCGAACTCACAACCCCGGCATTGCTCGGACACTGTCTTATAAGTACCGTGCGCTAACCGATTGCGCCACTGGGGAAGACATATTCTGTAGGCTTCGGCTAATTATAAATATGACAAAGAGTCAATTCTTTCATATATCGTTCGAAGATAGTAACACCGCTCAGAGGCCGGGGATGGTAGCTGTTTAGGTATTAAATATTCCTGGTTTCATTTTTGTTTGAAATAGTGTTACTCTCGTGCACCGTACTATAATATCTTCGTATGGAAGATTTTTATCATGTGTAACGTCACGTCAGTGTCAAAATTTGCATATTACGGCAGCATGCCCCATGGAAAAGCAACAAACTTGCCGAAATTAAATAATTTACATAGAAGTTAGTTGTCCATTAAATTTTTATAAGCATATTACAAATTAAGAATAGCTCCTTTTTGTATTTGTTTTTAATTGTTGACCGTAAGGGAATTTTACTTGATTTGGAGCAATTTTCAAAACATTAATATATTATTTTGTTTTTATAACTTTTAGAGTGTAACTCGTGACATCTAATTTCAGTGCAAATTATTTTATTTAATTTGATCTACTGGTTTTTGTTGGGTGTGTGTTACCGTAACATGCAAACCCTGTAGTCGACTTTGCCACTATGCAAGCTAAAATTTTCATTGGTAGGAAGTTGTAGTTACTAGTAACGTCTACAGAATTAACGTTATTTTTTTACGAATGTAAAATTGTTAGTTCTTCATATTCGAACATCCTACGAAACTGTTCGTTCTTTCATAGATGCTGACTATGTTGGACGGGGGTCAAGAGGGGCGCTCGCCCTGAACAGATTAGAGAGGCGTCGCCCCTCTCGGTTGGTTACAAAAATATTTATTTAAATTGTAGAAGTGTAACAGGAATAAATCTGGCACATAAATAGAACTTTCATAATAATTGTAAGGCAAAGTATGATGCTTGACAATCATAGTTTACGAGTTACGACTCGCGGTGAACACGATATAAACATGGTGCATATCGCGTTTGCTCCGATTACGTCACGATCACGGCGTTCGCAGGACGAGCTGCTATCTGGTGTCACTTATCCGCATCATTTGTGGTCGGACGTTTTGCCGCCTTTCACCACACTGCCCCAGTCTCTTCGCAGAAGTGCTGCTATCAGTTGTCACTTTCGGTATCTTTTGGGTTCGAATGTTGCCACCCTTCACGTTCACGACAGCAACATCAGTCTGTATGCAGAAATACTGCTATCTGGTGGCACATCGATATCTTTTGTACTTAAATGTTGTCCGCCCTGCGGTTCGTTTTAGCCAATGCCGAGTACTAGAGATGGGCAGAATGAAACAATTTAGTGTTTCGAAAAATTTGAAACGGTACAGTGAAATGTTTTGAAACAGTGTTTCGAAACAATGAAACACTTGCGTAAAAAAAAGTGTCTCGTATTATGTGCTGTGCCGAAACATATTTGTTTCATTCATTTCTATGCTGCTAGATATTAACTCATTACCAGTGACTTGGAAGTATTTAAAACAGGGTATTATAAATACCCTTGGTTATAATACTTCTGTGCTTCGTTAACTGTGGAAAATACGCAAAAAAATATCATATTTTCTATCGCTTTTAAAAAGTTGTTTATAATTTTAACATATCGCAATTACAAGTAAACTCATGTTTCAATTAAAAAGCCCGTATTCAGAACCTTATAATTAAACTATGTGTTTGTATGGAATAACTTTCTCGTTTAAATTAAGTAATTTTAATAACTTACGTAAAAAAAGTCGCATAACTACTGGTTGCCAACGCATTCTACAATGTAGTCACGGACTTAAGTAAAAAGGTGTCGAATATTTTAATAATACATCGCCATGTTTGTTCCATAATCCGTACAATTAAATTTTTTTAATAACATGTCGCATATCAAACTATTTGCCATTTCCAGTACAAAACACTTTTATTTTAAGTCTGAGCATCTCTTTAGGCCTTCTAAACACGGAAAAGTGTGATTAGTGAAAGGATAGAATAATATAAATAATTAATATATTTGTAAACCTCGTCTACATGCGGTACTTTTGGTAACTAGTAAAGATGTTTTCTGGCTTTGTTGATATTGCAAAGGCCATTGAATCAGACGTAAATTATACGGTACAAAACCATCATTTTACTAAACTAATTTAACGTAAAAGTATTGCTTTATTTCTGTAATGTGAACCATTTGCACTAAAAGATTCCTGTTTTTTTTAATATATTGTTCATTAAACTGCTAAAATTTTTTAAATAAGTATTTTTCTTTAATAAGTATAAAAAATTCTAAAATGCAAAACTTTTAATATTTCAATTAATATGTCACGTTACGTGACGATTCATGCTAATTTCTCATTTCAGATACATAAATAATAGCTATACTAAAACACCTGTTGAAGTTTCAATAACATGTACTTTCCCGAAAATTTACTGTTTCAGAACCACGTTTAAAACAGAATGCCGTATTGGCTCGTACGACGCGCTGAGACAGTATGAAACGATGAACAATGAAACGGTGCTGCCTGAAACAATCTCATTCAAATAGGACTTGAAGCAACAAGTTTGCTGAAGCAAATGAAACAATACTGTTTCGAAACACCAGCCGGCACTGTTTCGAGACATCAATACACCGTGATGTATCGACACAGTGTTTCGAAACACACACACAAAGGCCAACCCTACCGAGTACTTCAATATTTTGATTACGCGTGAAAATATGCATGCCAACGTGCACTTTAGCAGTTGTAAAGTTTTTAAAGTGTAATATAATTGACTTATTCACTTAAATTGCGGTGCATTATGTGGAGGTACATAAAAAACAGCCCAGTGATAAAACTGTACAACACACAGATCTGACTGTTACCGACAGCAATCTGCAGATTACTTCTGCCTCATCAAAAAGGGTGATGATGAACGAAATAGATTTGTAAAACAAAAAAAGCTGGTAATTGTCACTTTATTAGAGACTGGGAAAACAAATTTGCTTGGCATGAATATGACAAGAATAGGGATAAGGTATTTTGTAAAATGTGTAAACATATTTGCTCTCAGAATAAGAGTGTGAATAATAATTTTAGTACAGCTTTCGTGGAATGTGGTTTCTGCATTGGAGAAAAGCAATGAGAAATTCAATGAGCACGAAAAATCTCTCGGTTTCACAGGGAATGCACGGAGGCTGGTACTAACGTGCTCAAACAGTTGTCCACAAAAAAGTCCAAAGAAGTGGATGAAACCCGAACAGCTTTGGGTAAAATTATAGGCAGTGTGCGGTTTCTAGCCACTCAATTCGGGGTCATATTGATGAGTCATCAAATATCCTTAAGCTATTGAAATTGAGAGCTGAGGAAAACCTGGAACTAGATGCTTGGTTACAAAGAGATAGTTACAAATGGATGTATCACGACATCGTTAACGTTGTAGTGCGGGGTAAACGGGAGGTCTCCGAGAAAACCCGCCGGCCATCGATATCGTCCGGCACGATTCCCAGATGCGCAAATCCAGGGAACCGACTCCACCGGAGATCGAACCCGGATCGCCTTGGTAGAAGGCACCATTCCGTGTGATAATATAACTTTATGGTTTCTGTAGCAATAACTGCAATTTTCCTTTATTGTAACGCTATTTATTGTTTTCAAATCTTGAAGTAGCCTATTCTTCAATAGCTCGCAAAAAAATTCGGGATTTTATAAAACGCCACGTCTTCCCTAAAAAGTACATAGCTAACAAAGCCAGTGTTCAAATACAGTAGAAAATTATAGCCTACCGGACACGGTCTGAGGACTGGCGTTTTTTATTTATCTAAGTAGTCGAAACAAACTCTGTATCCAAAGTTGAAGCGGAATTAATTTAATATTTCTCGTAATAACTTATCGCAAATAAAAAATTCTTGCAAACGTGTTACTGACCTATTAATGGCGTATTACTGGTGAACATTAAATATATAATTAGTCACCTTCCAGCTACTCAGTATTTCAGAAACTACTTTAAAACGTTGTGTGAGTGAATATCCCTATTGTAAATTAAGATTTACTTCGTTAAGTTAATTACACAAACAGTTGTGCATGATCCCAATTTCAGCAAAATTCGACTTTAGGCCGCTGTATTATCGAAACTGTAATCGTATGGGTTGTGTTTAAGTAACGTGAAATAACTTTTAGACAGAAAAATGCCGGAAATATGGTATTTAGGAGACTGATCTCCAAAGCTTTAAAAAATTATATTTTCAGCATTTTTCACTGTTTAACCTCTTTAATTACAACATACCATAGCTAGAGACCAAAAAAATCAGCGAGTTCGCTTATCTATAGGCTAGCCTCCAAGAATATCTGTTTATTCAAGCAGATAACAGATGTTTATTGACTGCTCCCTGACATAGTGATACCTAGGGACATGAAAAATTCGAGTTTTATTTTAAGTACAAACCAGATTTCAAATAAGTTATCTTTAAGTTTGTGTCACTTTTGCCATTGGTTCTTGACTTATTTGACACCTCCAGAAGTGCGCTGAGCCAATAATAAAGAATAAACTAAATGCAAACACAATAATGTGGTATCACTGTGTCAGAGAGCAGCCAATAAATATTTCTTGTATGCTTGAATACTCAGATATTGTTGGAGGCTTGCCTGCATCCCAGTGAACCCACGAATTTTTCCAATGTCCAGTGGTACCACATGATTGGGCCAGCACCAAAGAGGAAAGTTTGAAATCTAGCTTGTGCCTAAAACCAAAGACGCATTTTTCAGGTCCCTAAACGATAGTCCATTGGTAGAGATAGCAGTAAATCGCAAGAACCTTTCATGCCGCCGTTTTATGTAAAGTATTGTAGTGGCCTGCGACTTGTATGATTGGATGATTATGTACTTCATTAAACACGAATCACAAATATTCAGTAGAGTGATCATTGCCCCAGCCAGATGGGGGGAAGCCAATAACGAAAGAAGATCCTCACATATGGACGTGTTATATTTAGTCTCACTGATTTTTGGTGAAAATGTAAGGCCACAAAATTTCCGCGAAAAGAATTTTGCCCCAGTCTGTTTAAGTGGCTTCCATGCACATCTGCTGCTCTGCTTCATGTTTATTGCCAGCGCATCTGTGCTAAATGGCGTATCTCATTAGTCTGTTTCAGTTACAATAAGGCTACTGTAACACGTCGCGTTTTGATATGCGGGTAGAACCTCAAGACATGTGAGGGTTAAAACTTCCAATCACTGACTATGAAGCAGATATTCTTCAATTTGACTCAAAATAAGGTTTCACTCTTGGCAACTACTGACTGACCAATTTGCTAATAAAAGTACTTTCACGTCATACAGTTAGACTTTTATTTTCATTCCCTGTGTCGTTAAATCATCACTAGAGCCACGATTTTGTGGCGAAGCCTCTTGCGCACACCTGCACCTCTGCTTCATGGTCAGTGATTGATGTTTCAACTCTCGTTTGTCTTGGGATTCTGCTGGCAAATCACAGACGTACGATGCCACAACTTATTCGGAGTGGTGCACTCAAATGAGAGACGTGTCTGGACAAAGACACGCTGCTATAACCATGAAACAGAGTTACCGACTTACAAACAAGGAATTGAGACAGAATCGTGGTTCTAATCATCATATAAAACACATGTTCACGAGCGAGGACTACACACACGTTAGAAACGCATAACACAAAACTGTCATATAATAAACAACCAAAGGCACATTACTTAGAAATTGTACTTGTTAGAACAATCACTCGGTAGAAGTACATGATTTACAACAAAAATTCGTAGGAGACACAGATGTTAAAACACCCATAGTTAGAGACACTGGAAAATTGCGGGAATAGTTGACTGTTTGCTAGGCTCCAACGTGATGTATAGGCTATAACACTGAATGTTTTGTATCAACTTTGGCTATCGTTTATTTGTAGCATTTTTTCTCTCTACATCAGGCCCAGTTAGAACTGCACAGCTTGGACACACAGCGTGTGTGATTTGCCCCAAAACTGTTCACACGTATCACGGTTAATATAATACAGTTTATTGGAGACTATTTAAAAAATTTTCGCGATTTTGCAGTGTCTGTACCCGTAATGTAGAAACACAAATAGGAACAAACATCCGACAAAAACACACTACTTACAATCACATATTTTGGAACCACGTACGTCAGAAACGTCTTACAACAAAGGTCACAGCTTAGAACTATTAAACAACAGAATCAGAGACGTTAGAACAAACGTACAACAGAAACACACTACTTAGAACCACACATTGCAAAACCACGTACGTTAGAAACGTTGTACATCAGAAATTCACATGTTAGAAACAATATTCAGCCGAACCACCGATGTTAGAACAACCGCACGCAGAATCACACAACTTCAGAACCACTTAAGTCATAAATGCAAAATAACAGACATTCACAGTATGTAACAATTATACAACCGAATCATAAATGTTAGAACTATCGTGCAATAGAAACTCTTTCTTTAGAACAGTCACACACAAGAAACATGCATTTAAGAACTATTGCACTTTAGAAACACATATCAAAGAACTGGCATTGCATAGAACATTCTATCTTCATTTTTTTCAGTGGTATGTGATTCTACTGTGAGTGTTTCTAACTTCTGAAAGCATCCCATCAGGACACATGACTTCATGCAGGTAAGCGTAGAGACAACTCTAAAAGTAACTACACACATGAACAAAATTATTGCATTACTTCGGTTCCAAGATCGGTTGAACACTGACACTGAATGGTTATATTTACGGCCACGAATTTGTCGCGAATAGATTTTTGCCCCACTTTATTTCTGTGTCTCAGGTGCACATGGACAGCTTTGCTTCATGGTTATTGGCAGCGTGTCTTCGTCCAGACACGTTTCTCATTCGACTGCACCTGTCAGAATAATTTTATTGTGACTCCGTACGTCTGTAATTTGCCAAGGCAAGTGAAATTCTTCCAATCGCAGACGGTGTAGTAGAGCTGCAAATGTGCACATAACGCATTGAAACCAAATGCTCCAGAAATCTTTCCGCCATAAAATCGTGGCTCTAGTTAAACTATATCAAAAATACATTTCCTTTGACTGTACCTAGATGTCAGTAAACCTGCCCAAGGATGTAAACAACCATACATGAGCAGGGTCTATGAGACGGAAGGCGTACGGCCACCGATCAGTTCCAATCATTCCACAAGGTGATGCAATAATTTTATGTATGTGTGTATGTGCAGTTTAACAATTTTCTGTTTTCCATGCACTCTCCATCGGGTTGACCCTCACTCAGATAAACGCGCCGTATTGGAAATGACAGACAATACGACTTCACGTCGTGCAGAACCAACTCTCAAGCTGGATTCACAACCACCACTTATCGTACGTGCGTACGTACGTGTAAAAGTAGAAACACCGAGTGTGCATGCTAGCATCCACATCCTCGCGTAGCGTGCGTACGTACGTAACAGAGTTGATCAACTTTCTACTTCGTACGGACGTACGCTAAGTGGTGGTTGTGAATGCAGCGTTTGCACACGTAAGACTCAGTTAAATATTAATTTATATTGATAAATAATTTATATTATGATCATAAACTATTTAATTCGGTTCGAAAAAATAAAAATAAATTACTATTGTCTGTTTGTGAAATATTGTAATAAAATAAGCGTTTTCCACGCATGTCTACATAAAATTTTTATGTGAATCCAATCTCGAATAATTAAGGTACGTGCGTGTGTTCGTACGTACTTTAGCTTCAGTACGTACTCGTGTGGGCAGAGAAGAGGTAAAGTCATGAAGCGTAAGCAGTGTGTTCCACACACACACGTCGCAACGTCACGAGAGGAAAGGTTAAGTTGCAACGAGACGACCTGATTACAGCTGGCGGAGAGCCAGATATCCGCCAGTTACGTAGCACGCCGTACTACGTGTCGTGACGCCTTCGCGTTCAAGGTCACCGCACACTGCGCCACGGCGCAACGCACTTCTCTTACTAATTAGCTTCTACGACTCACGGTCTCGCTCAACTCGACGCTTAGGATAAGGTAAAGTGTGTGTGGTATCTCTTGCGTACACATCTGCATCTCTGCTTCATGCTTAGTGATTGTATGTTTTAACTCTCACATATCTTAGTGTTCTTCCCGCAAATTACATACGTGCATGGGCGTACCTAGGAATAGTTTTCGGAGTGGGTTTTGAACTCTCGTCTTGTATAAATGTTTCAGTATAATCTGTGACATCTCTAAATGTAATATTAACATATTTGATTAACATTTTGGTTGTTTTTGTAGTATATATTACCTTTTGTAGTGTAAATTATAATAGGCCTACCTAGGTAATGAAACTGACATTTCGGAGGAGATTTGTACAAAAAAAAAACAACCCCCTGGGTATGCCATGCATACGTGTGGTGTCGCAATAATCTTCCTTCTGATTGATGCTGCCAAATGAGACGTCTCTACACAACAACACGCTGCCAATAACCTTGAAGCAGAACTGCAGGTGTGAACATAAGGCACTGAAACAAGAAGTTGCGAAATTATTTTCGCTGAAATTAGGGGTCGCTAGGTATACGTGGTTCGCGATGAAGTTAGAAATTTTGAAGACCAACGCGCATAGAATAATAATCAAGAATCAGTATTTACGGGGACTTCAGGCATTTAAATTTGAGGAAAGTACAATCTATACACTTCGAGTGTTACTTAGATAGCTTCGAGTTAAAACGAGCCAAGAATCTATAAATGATCTCAAAGGAAATGTAAATAGTGTTTCACAAATCCTAACTGTATCCCGAATTGTCTATAGATAGGGAGTGTATAGTTTCGCTAATTGATTTTAGAAGAAGCTTGATTTCAGATGCGTGTACGTTTCGTTGAAGTCACATCGCTCGAATACCTTTGAACCAATCAAAACTTACAACCGAGCGAGGTGGCGCAACGGTAACAATTTGGACCTGCACTCGGAAGGACCAGGGTTTGATCCCCTGCCCCGGTCATCCTGATGTCGGTTTTCCGTGATTTCAAAAAAATAAATCGCTCCAAGCGAATGTTCTGATGGTTCCTTAAGAAAGTCCATGGTCGACTCCTCTCCCAGCTCCTGTCATTGTACCAAGTTGTGTGCCACCGTTTATAATGACCTCGTTGTCGACGAGACGTAAAGCTTACTATATCGTAACAAAAGTTACAAGTACAGCCACGATTTCATGGCGAAAAGAATTTTGCCCCAGTTTGTTTCAGTGCCCATGTGCACATCTGTAATTCTGCTTCATGGTCAGTGATTAGATGTTTTAAGTTTCACGTGTCTTGTGGCTGTACTGGCAAATCACAAATGTGTGGTGTTGCAGTAACTTCCTTGTGATCAGCACAGGCAAATGAGAGATGTCACTTCACAATGACACGCTGCCAGTAACAATGAAACACAACTACAAATGTGCACGTAAAGCAATGAAATAAAATGGTGCAAAAATATTTTCGCAGCAAACTCTTGGATCTACCTACAGATGAAATAAACGCAGAAAACTCCAAAAAGAAATGTAGGCTACACGTTTTTGAAAGACAGTCTGTGAAAACCCAAGACAACAATTCTAGATTACGGTATTAGTCAACTTTATGAGCAAACATTACCCAGAATGATGCATTTGTTAAGCGTAGGTACATGAGAAATTCGCGTTTTCTTTTCGGCACAAGCTAGATTTCAAATATATGAGCTTGTGTCACTTTCGCCACTTTCCAGACAGACAGTGTTACAACGTTTCGGGAACTTGAATCTGTTCCCGTCATCAGGTAGACACACAGGGTTCAGCACTCGTGTTCCTGAACCCTGTGATTCCAGTTCCCGAAACGTCGTAACACTGTCTGTCTGGAAAACGACTGTGTTTTGTTTCGTCTCTTCATTGAGTCGTTTGTCTTTTCTTTATATGTCTGATATCTGTTGCGTTTCGTCTCGTCTAATTGTATTGTCCTTTTGTTATTTTTCTGTTCGTGTCTGATATCTACTGTGTTTGTTGTTTCGTCTCATCGTTGTGTTGCATGTTATTTGGTTTTTTATTTTATTTGTTATTATTTTCATTTATTATCTGTTTGTTCCTTGTTTTTTAATTGACCCGACTCCATTTTGGAATTTCATGTGGTGTATGCATATTGTTGACTAAAGCATAATCTGCTTATTTTATGGTTTTCATTTATTTGTTTAGTTTTCTTTGACAGTCATTCAATTTGCAATGGAGTACGTCCAAGAAACTGAATCTAGTCAGGGCATGAGTTCAACTCTTACTGTTATTTATACGGTTATGGTTATTTCAACTGTATCACGGCCTTTGCAGCGAGTTTTAAGTGTTAGTTTGCTGATTCAGCTACTTAACGTAAGTTACATTTGCGTATCAACGAAAAGAACACAACACTTCGATATATATCGCTGTACGTTCAAAATACTGGGTACTCCAATTAGAAGTATGATTTTCATGCTTCACGAAGTGACTGAAAATTGCTTTAGAGAAAATAGATAGCGGATTCTAAAAATACAAAAATTGAAACATGCATAGGAATTTTGACCACAACAAAATTTGCGGTCAATATTAGGTTCCGTAGAGTACAGTAAAGCATGTGCGTGTGCACACCACACACACACACAAGTAAGCCCCCCTTAAGGTCGCCACGTACCTAAAGAGGACGTGGTACATAATTAAACGCTAAAAGCATTAATCTATAACTGTAGGTTTCTTGAAGCCAATTTGCGAAAGTTAAACAATAGCAATCCTAGACAACAGTTGTAGCTAACGTGTTAAACAATATTGTTTCCAGTGTTACGAACTTCTGAGGCACAAACTCTGACGCCGGAACATCGTGCATTTAACTCGGTACATGAGATCACGCGTAAACGAATTAGTAGGAACCCTCGTTTTTCGCGAAAAAGAATTTTTCCTCAGTTTGTATCAGTGACTTACGTGCACAACTGCAAATCTGCTTCATGGTCATTGGCAGCGTGTCTACGGCTATCATATGACTGAGCCAATTACAATAACGTTCCTGCTTCACCGCATGTCTGTGATTTGCTGGCAGAATCCCAAGGCTCGGGAGAGTTAAAATATCCAATCACTGACCACGAAGCAGAACTGCAGATGTATACGTAAGCCACCGAAGCAAAGTGGGGCAATATCCTTTTCGTGAAAAACAGGGGTCCTTACGAATTAGTAATTCTGCATAAATATTTACTCATAAAGTTGGCAAATACCATTATCTAGTATTTTCATCGAGTATTTTATCCGTATTGGCTTCGATAAAGCATGGAAATCAATTTATGTCCTCAGTGTTAATTTATCTAGCACGCATTCTTAAGTGATTTTTTTGTGAAAATATTTGTGCATCAATTTGATTAAGTGCCTTATGCACGTCGACAGATCTGCTTCATGTTTATTGGCAGCGTGTCTTATTTCATATCTCTCATTTGATTGCACCAATAATAATAGTGCAATTGCGACACTACACGTCTGTGATTTACCAGTAGAAACCCAAGACAAGTGAGAGTTAAAACATTCGCTCACTGACCATGAAGCAGAGCTGCAGATGTGTACATAAGGCATCGAAACAAATTGGTGCAAAAATATTTCCGTTATAAAATCGTGCCTGTTGCGAGTGGATGTTTTTAATCCTCGCCGTCTCGTGGTTTTGCCCGCAAATCACATATGTGTGGGGCCGCAGATGTCTTGTTGGCAAAGATAATTTAAGTTACGCATCTGCACAAACATACTTTGCCAATTAACATCAAGCAGAGCTGCACGTGTGCACGCAATATATTACAAAAATTAGTTACAAAATTCTTTCCACAAAAAAATCTCTGGCTGTAATAATTATGTTTCACAACGAATAACAAGGAAAAAGAACAAAACACATAAAGATAAAGAAACGCAAATCATTGAGGGGGACGTGAAACCCTCCCATTATCGCCCCACCCCACCACAACAGTTCGCTCACGCAGCGGTCTAGCGCGAGCTCTCTCGCCGTTGTCGGAACTAACATGAGAGCGCACGTGGTTGATACGAAGGCTGATAAAACACGGAACATACTGAAACGAAAAAAAAAAAAAAAACTCGTCCCTTCTTCCTCATTCCCTTCTCACTGAGCGCTGGTTCGTTTTTTAATCGTCTTTTTATCTGGTATTTTGTTTGTTTGCCTCTCTCTCCTCCCTCGTGCCCACATGAAGAGGTATCCGGTTTTTACGAGTGCTCTGTCCTCTTCTACTAACCCCCGGGACATCAGTGCAGGGGTGATAATTCTGCGGTGTGTGCGTGGATGCGTGAGGGTTCAACAGTTGAGAGGGGAAAGTCGAGGGGAAAAGGACAGAGAGGTACAAGAGCTACGGTAAAATAGGGGTAAGAGAAGAACAGGGGTGAGGGGCAACAGGGCAGAGTAGAGCCACGAAATTATTGGGGTGTGCTCTATAATCACGTAGTACTGGTTAACGAGGTGGCCAGTTCGACAACCGGCTAACTCCAGCTACGTAAATGAAATAACGTAGACACCCGGAAGTTTCGCGTATTCATTTGAGACGACGTTAGATTTCAAACGTTTGTACAAGTTAATTATTTTCGTGACTGGAGCTCTGTTGATGAAACTCTGCCTGCGTAAGCCAACGGCTAGGTACCCCTGAGTTTCGCGAAAAGTATTTTGCAATCTACTTTCAGTGTCTTATGTGCACACCTGCAGCTCTGGTTGAAGGTTATTGGCAGCGTGTTGTTGTGCAGAGGCTTCTTTCATTTGACAGCACCAATCATAACAAGGTTATTGCGACACCACACGTCTGTTATTTGCAGGTAGAACACTAAGACGTGTGAGAGTTAAAACATACAATCACTAAGCATGAAGCAGAGATGCAGATGTGTACGTAAGACACTGCAACAAGTTGTTGCAAAATTCCTTCGGTGAATATTAGGGATCCCTACCAATAGCAGACCTGCATGAAAACACTCACAGACTGCCGCGCTACCTTGTCACATGTACAACTGGCCACTCACTGGAGCAGCAGACAATGTACAAGTAACTGAGGACATAGTGTACACAGGACTGTGCAGTCCAGCCTGCCGGTCGTTGAACCCGCGACATTTCCGGGTCTCTAAAAATAAGTAGAGATCTGAAAATTTCGCGCTTTCTTTTATGCGTAAGCTAGAGTTCCAGCAACTGTAGGTCTGTATCACGTTCAAAATTCAGTGGTGTTCGGGTCAAGTGGTATAAGTAGAGATCAGAAATTTTCGCAAAAAGAATTTCAACACATTGTTTCAATAAATTCCGTGCACAACTGCAGCTATGTTTAACGGTCAGTGATTGGATGTTTATACTCTGAGGCGTCTTGATTTCTAACCGCTAATCAGAGACGTGTTGTGTCACATTAACTTAAACCTGATTTGCTTAGTCGATTGGGCGACGCATGTGCACAAACACACGCTGACCAATAACCATGAATCAGTGTTGCAGATGCGCAAGGGGCGTCCAAACAATTTGTTGTAAAGTTTTATTCGCGAAAATTTCCGGTCTCTACTTATACCACTCTACCCGAACACCACTGAATTGACCGTTGGCTTTTTCGACACTTACTGGAAGTAGCTGAGCCAATAATAAAACAGTAACGGAAAACAGGGCCATTTCACTGTGTTGGCGAGCAACTAATAAATAGCTGCTGTCTGCACGATTTCATAAATATTCTTGGAAGCTAGCCTACAAGTCAGTGAACCCGCAAAGTTTTCCGGTCTCTAAAAATAAGTGATAATTAGGGACCCTAACTTTTGGGAAATATTGCAGCAGCAGTTTGTTTCAGTGCCTCATGTGCACAGCTGCAGCTCTGCTTCATGGTCAGTGATTGGTTATTTTGACTGTTTCGTGTCTAAATGCTTTACTGCAATTCACGAACGTGTTGTATCGCAGTAACCTTATTCTGATTGCTGCAGTCAAATGAGAAACGTCTTGCCACAAAGACACGCTGCCAATAACAATGAAGATATCTGCAGCTATGCACACGAGACACTGAAACAAACCGTTGTATAAACGTTTCCACAAAAAACGGGTTCTCTAGTAATAATGCAAACCAGACGACAGGATGTGGGAATATCTGACCTCGTATTTCGTTATGAAAACTAAACAGAACCTGTAATATAAAACGTATGTCTATTTTGAAAGGCCAGTAATTTCAAGCTGCTTAAAGAAATTTGATTAGCTGTTGTAGGTTTACCTGAACAGCAATTGCTCCGTGATAAGACGGTGGGGAATAACGCAATGCTAAATTGTGGACACATGCCTTTATAGTGCTATGTCATCTCGGAAGACCAAGATTGAACCAAGAAATTCAGTAAAGAGAAAACGAGACTAATTAGCTGCAGTCAAAGCATTAATAAATAACTAACACATGGAAAATCCCAAGTGAAGTTGTGTCAAATCACAGAAAATACAAAATTAAAATTAAAAACCAACAATGAAAACTTAGAAATCTCAGATCACCAAAATTAAGGCTTCTCAGACAACTATGACGATTAATGGTAGTGTTCACGAATGAATTACGTCTATTGATGTTATGATTATGCGAAAAAACATATTTGACGGTAAAGTTTTCGATTATCTATATCTAATAGGCGTAAATTATTTATCTTTTCTTGATTAGTTATATATGAATCAATTCTATATCATTAAAATCTGAATATTCATACGTTCAATATCATTGATGGCCAACTGCTATAGTTGTTATTATGGGGTTAATAATTTCTTCTATTAATTACAGTAATAGGAACACTTAATTTTCGCGAAAAGAATTTTGCCCCAGTTTGTTTCAGCGCCTTACGTGCAGATCTGCAGTTCTGTTTCATGGTTATTGGCAGCGTATCTATGGCTATAATATGACTGAGCCAACTACAATAACGCTCCTAAAACACCACATGTCTGTGATTTGCCGATAGAAACCCAAGACTCGTGAGGGTTAAAATATCCAATCACTAACCACGGAACAGAACTGCGTATGCGCATGTAAGGCACCAAAAAAAAGTGGGGAAAAATTATTTTCGCAAAGAACAGGGGTCCCTAACAATAACCGCAAAGAAGGCGGGGAAATAAATACTAAAGTTATTGCTGGTGTAATAGTACAAATTAATTCAGTTACTGTCAAGTGTCCCACACAAAACATGATGACACAACAGCGACGCCTCAAACACAAGACTAGACGAAACGATGACAACATTCTCTCTGACGATGAGCTAGACGTAACATTTCAGGAACCGACATCTGCACCCGTTGCTGGTTTTATTGGTTCACTTTCTGTTTTCTGCTACGACAATGCACTGCAGTGGCCTGTATCCACAATATTTCACAAAATCATTTACCCCCACTCACGGCCATGTTTAGTAGAAGGCCGGAGTCTTGAATGTGGCAACGCTGCATCGGGGGCCTGCTGCCTGTCTCTTATTGACTGCCCTAGTCTCTGTAACGTATCTAGATGCAGATTTAGTGGCGTGTACACGTCTACACTGACCAGGGCAGACAATGAGCGACCGGCAGTAGGCCTCCGATGCAGCGTTGCACATTCAAGACTCCGCCCTTCTACTAAAGACGGCCATGTACTGCCACATACACCCTGTGAAAACCAACAAAATTACTTACATAAATGCAGTAATTTTTCGTAAGTAAGGTGTCACAGGCACATGATAAGAGCACATGAAACGTGTATTTTTTTTTTTTTTTTAGATATACTGAAAATTTACGATTTATATTTCGAAAATTGGCGACATCCTTAATAACCCAGACTAAAAATATTTCTTGCACAAATATTTTTATATTAGCAAATGACGACATTTTTGCTGTGTATGTTGGCGGTAAATTTGAACATACTGTAAGTTCTAATAATTTTCGTAATTGGCTCTTTGACTTATTTGACACCTTCTGGGGGACGTTAAGCCAATGAACAGCTGACGTCTGCTTGAATACACAGGTATTCTTGGAAGCTAGCCTACATGTCAGTGAACCCGCGAATTTTTCCAGTCTCTACATATAAGGCTATAAAGCAGCCTCCACAAGCTTGTTAAGCAACTGCTATGCCCGGGTGACGTATTTCTTGGCCACAGTCTCAGACGCCGAAAATTCATGTTTTTGATTGCGAAACAAGCAATCACCATAAAATAATGCGGCACTCTGGCGAAAAGAATTTTGCCTCAGTTTATTTCAGTGCTTTACGTGCACATCTGCAGTTCTGCTTCAAGGTTATTAGCAGCGTGTCTATGGCTATCATTTGACTGAGCCTATTAAAATAACGTTCCTGCAACACCATATGTCTGTGATTTGCCGGTAGAATCCCAAGGCTTATGAAAGTTAAAATATCCAATCACTGGCTACGGAGCAGAACTGCAGATGTGCACACAAGGCACCGAAACAAAGTGGAGCAAAATTCTTTTCGCGAAAAACAGGGGTACTTAGTTATAACCTTTCACGACTCTTTACAAGCCCCTTATGTCAATACCTTAAGTGCTCATCTGGTGCACTGCTTCGTGGTCAGTGATTAGCCTATATGTTTTACAGCGACATGGGGTTCTGCTCGTGGACCACAGATACACCTACACACAGTTAAGTTTATCCGTCAGAAGTGTAAGACCATATTACTAAATATCGAGTAGAAGCTCAAAGTTTGCAACAAGAGTCGTGTCAAGTTATTTAACAACTAACCTATGCAAGCATAACGCCCTTTGGTTTCATTCATTATTTCATAAGATTTATCTAAGAAGAAATGACGTTTTATATTTTTAACATGAAATATAAGGCGCAGTTCACATCAGTTTTCAAAGTAATTTTTTATTTTTATATTTGTAGGCCTACTAATATTTTCCCCTCATTTTAGACATAAATTGTGACTTAATCTTCCTCTTAGGAAATTTTTGTATCTCTGATAGTTAGAGACCCGGAAATGTCGTGGATTCAACGACCAGCAGGCTGGACTGCACAGTCCTGTGTACACTATGTCCTCAGTTACTTGTACATTGTCTGCTGCTCCAGTGAGTGGACAGTTGTACATGTGACAAGGTAGCGCGGCAGTCAGTGAGTGTTTTCATGCAAATATGCTATTGGTTCATAGTCCTCAAGGAAGATATTCAGTAATACAGACACAATCACGAACATAATACACGTGTTATCGAGTTTGAAATCTAGCGTCTTCTCAAATGAATTCGCGAAATTTTTGCGTCTCTCTTAATAGTTTTTGCGTAATGAGCCGTAAACGTCAAAATTTGCATTTTACGGTTTTATGTATGCCACGAACGCCAACTGAAATACCGAGTTTAAAAAAATGCACAGTGTATAACAATGTTGTAAGCTATAACTTGACATATATAAAAACAAAAAAAAAATGTATTTTTTTTATTTTTAAAACATTTTTGAAATTTTTTTTATTTTCATTTTAAAATTCAAAATTTTTACAGTTTTTCAGTTACTAAGCCCAAATGGAAAGCTATAAGACAAGTTTGCGAGTAGGATTAATGGCGCCTGTATTTAAATATTTTAAACTGCTAAATTATTAACCGCTGCTGACATCAGGGCCTACAATTACAGTAATTTGTAAGCTGGAAATAATCTTGCCTACAGTTAGTCTCACTCGTTTTTACACTCACACTCACTATATTTTCGCCACATGTAGGTAAACAACAATACTATTTAATGTTTTGGTTTGCCATTCCTGCTGCTTGACATCGTCTTCTACTGAGAATGCCTCACCTACTGCATACCTAGGGACCCCTGTTTTTCGCGAAAAGAATTTTGCCCCATTTTGTTTCGGTGCCTTAAATACACATCTGCAGTTCTGCTTCGTGGCCGGTGATTGGCTATTTTAACCCTCACGAGTCTTGGGATTCTACCGGCAAATCACAGAGGTGTGGTGTTTTAGGAGCGTTATTGTAATTGACTCAGTCAAATGATAGCCATAGACACGCTTCCAATAACAATTAAACAGAACTGTAGATGTGCACGTAAGGCGATGAAACAAACTGGGGCAAAATTCATTATTTTCGCGAAAAATAAGAGTCCCTGTGCATACCAGTAGATTCAGTAGGAAGTGACGCAAGAACACAGACGCCATGTTCGCACTGTTCCGTGTGTATGAGTTACTGGCCAGCAATTTGAATAGCTAAAGAAACGCTCGTCAGTAAAATGAGCTGCTACCAGTAGCAAATGCAACACAGCCATAGTATGGGGAAAGGGGTCTTTTTATGAATTGACATAAAATTTACCTATAAATAGTTATTTAATTTATACTGATAGATGAATTGATTAAGACACTGTGTTTGCTATAAAAACACAGTACAATGCATTTCGTGCATTACGAGACGGGCCCCTTAGTTAAATGATATACCTCACCTCAATAAACAGCACATATTTGAATTTAATTAATGTTATTTTAGTTTGTGGCATCGCATGGCAAGTAATTTGCATAATGCCCAATAACAACACATCCCTAGCTTTCAAGACAAAACCCAGAATAAATGGGACCACAGCAGTCAAGTGGTTAGGACGCTTACCTTACACCAATGTCGTAAGGTGGGATACACGGGATCGATAACCGACAGAGGCCGGGACAAATCGGATTTTCGCATGTGGCAATAGTACCGGAATAATGTTGCTGGTCGGCAGGTTTACTCGGAAAGATTGGGGGAGGGGCAGAATCGCCCACCTCTCCCCAACATGTCGCATTCACATCATTCACCCTTCATTCACTATTCACTCTGTTCTTAAAAGCATGGTCATTTAGTTGTCATGCGCTGCCCAAATCTCTCTACCCCACTCTAATCCAGTAACAGCTTTATACCCCCCCCCCCCCAGATTACACTCTAAATCTGAATTAGTGAATATTCACTGATTCACGCCGATGGATGGAGCAGTTTCAACAAATTGAATCAGTGAGAAACCACTGTAAAATCGGCGACTTTTCACTATTTCCGATAAAGAGTGCCAACGTTTCACAAGTTAATTAATGAATGTCCACAGATTTTACAGTAATTTTTCACTAATTCAATAAGTGAAAAATGATATCTGAAAACAACTGAATATTCAGTGAATATTCACTGATTAACTTGTGAGATGTTGGCACACTTAAAGGAAATCAGTGAATATTCATTAATAAAACTGTGACTATTTTCACTTTTTCAAATTGTTAAAACTGCTCCATCCATCAACGTGAATAAGTGAATATTCACTAACTCAGGTTTAGAGTGTAGAGATAATGGGAGGGAAAGAAAACACAACTGGCAAAAATTGTACAGAGAGGTCTTGCCTAAACTGAAAAGACACAAATTTCAACAAGAAGCGTAGTACGGTTCTGTTCCAAGGCGTTCAGTAACTCATACTGCGACTGTACACTTTTTCCACGTGTGCTCTGGATACCAATGTGTACCACTGGATAAATCGTTCCTTGCCATTTGTACGCTACTGGTAGAAGTGTGTCCCTGTTCTTGCTACCACCAGTCTAATGGTTGTACAGGCAACCTGGTACTGTGTTACTATTTAGTCACTGTTTAGTCTCGCACGCCTTGGAACACTCCACTCTACGCTACAGGTTTTATTATGCACGATGGTATTAAAATTAAATGTGGTTGACTAAAAACGGCACTTACCAAATCCATGACTATTATTGGTATTTCTCAAAACTGTTCGCACAACCGTAAGCGTTACACAGTTTTGTATAACTCATTTGCACAGAGGCTGCTACAGTTACTTTATTTTGTATCACACTCTCAACGTAGGAGATAATGATCGCGACCACATCATTACGACTAGCGAGCTGCTCGCTTGAGAGCTGAATGCGACACCATGTATAATCAGCCAGCAGTCACGTGTCGCTGTCTCGCTGCTTGCTAGCCAATACACATGCACAATTTAAAATAGTATGGAGTTCATGTTTGTTACACGCGAGCTACACCCGCAATCAATGTTTAGCAGACATGCCCTTTCTTTTATTATGACTTGCAAGTGGAGTGATTGGGGCGAAAATATAACCGACATCACACATTGCAGGAAATGTTTGCTAAGCTTCGGGGCCAGGCCCCTGAGGAGAGTTGGGGAACCGGGGATTTTACCCCTGCGCGTCCCCTCTCGGCGGGCCTGGTTTTGGGTTCTACCCGCTAATCACTAGGGACTCTGATTTTTCGCGTAAAGAATTTCGCCCCACTTTGTTTCAGTGCCTTACGTGCACATCTACAATTCTGCTTCATGATTATTGGCAGCGTGTCTATATGGTGAGCCGTATATCATTTGTCTGAGCCAATTACAATAAAATATCTGCAACACCTCACGACTGTGATTTGCGATAGAATCCCAAGGCTCGAGAGAGTTAAAATATCCACTCACTGACCATGAAGCAGAACTGCAGATGTGCACGTAAGGCACTGAAAGAATATTTAGTCAAAATTATTTTCGCCAAAAACCGTTGGCTTTAGCTTGAAAATAACACAAACTTTATAGTTGCAAAAAAAATTCCAAAGTGCTTCAGGGTAAAAGTTTGGACACCTAAAACCACCTCCTGGGCTGGAAACGTAGGGGCAGTCGTGCAGTTCGTGTACGAGTTGGTGTCTGAGGCGAGAGAAGTAACGCGGCCGACAGCAGCTGCACTCTGGTGGCGTAGAAGACGTCGCGTCCTGGACGCCATCGCCGTGCGACGTGGCGTGCGCCTTGTGCCCTTCTCGCGCGTGCAGTCACACAGCTGCAGCGTTGCCAAGCTTCATCCTAGCGCTGCCACCGGGCGCTTCACAACCTGCTTCCTACTCTCCTAGCCCGTGCCGTGCCTTTCGCAGCGCTCTCACCAGGGGTGGCCACAGCGCAGGTCCACATTCTCTGCGTTCATGCTGTCTTCGCCGCTTTCAAGTTTCCGCGTTTGACACGTGGGGACAGCGAAGCGATAACAGACAGCGTATCATGCTCGACGATAAGTATATCGCCTCTATTCACAGCACGCCAAACCGGCGTGCAAGGTTTTCCTTGTAGTCTTTTTCCGTTGGAATTTAAGAGGGTGTTGTAGATATATAAGCGCTGAATTCTTCAATTGATGTATACACTTCTTGAAAGTCAATGTAGAAAAACTACAAAACAACAATCCTTGCTAGTTATATTTGCCAACGACTATGAAGCACACGTCTATCCAGAGTGATGCATCTGTTAAGCTCGACCTCTTGCGTCGCAATTAAATGTACGAGATTTCGGCGTCATAGATTGTTTTTCAGATATAAGTTAATCGAGAAAAATTTTTGCTCAGAAAGTTGGCAAAAAATATTGGATTGCTGTTTTTTTTTTATTTCTGCGAATTAGCTTCGAGAGACCTACAATTCTAAACTGATGCATTTACCGGTGAATTATACGCCCTAAAATTTTATTTCTGGATAGTATGAAGTAAAGCCCAATATAGCCTATGCCTCTCGCTTTGCACTTCACGAATGCAGGTGGTAATTTCTGAGTTACAACAATCTAAAAAAAAAGAAAAAAAACAGCTTGTAGCCATTTTGAGAGGCTCGAAGATCATGTTTCTAACAAGCTCGTTGAATTTTTATAAAACATAGCTTCAAGCGTGTGTTCCATTCGTTGGTAACCGTAATATGAATAAGTCAAGTTGTTTCGCGTAAAAAGTAATACGCATGACACGCTGCAACGCCGTCCTTGCGCCAGTCGAGGACTTTTGTTAAGGCGGACGTCTGCAGGAACGAAAGTAGTTTGCGCGTTCGAGGCTCAGCGACCTGGGCAGACAGCCACCTTAATGTTCTTATCCAGGTAGGCTGCGTTGGTGTATGTGAGGCACAAAACCGATGGATAGGGACCCTTGTTTTTCGCGAAAAGATTTTTGCCCCACTTTGATTCGGTGCCTTACGTGCACATCTGCAGTTCTGCTCCGTGGTCAGTGATTGGATAACTTAACCCTCAGGAGACTTGGGATTCTATCGGCAAATCACAGACACGTGGTATTGCAGGAACGTTAATGTAATTGGCTGAGTTAAATGAGAAATGGCTCTTCACATAAACACGCTGCCAATAAGCATGAAGCAGAATTGCAGATGTGTACGTGAGGCACTGAAACAAAGTGTGGTAAATTTTTTTTTCGCGAAAAACAGGGGTCCTTTCCAATGGAGCATTAAGAGTGACGTTGGTCGGCGTATGTAATGCAATATCGCCTCTACACGCAAACCTAGCAACTGGCACGCGAAGCTTTGCTGTTATTCATTTTCCTATAGGACTTTGAGCGGTGTCCGTATTATTTTATTTACGATACTTATGCTTCAAATTCCAGCGCCTATTTATATTATTGTTTTTTTCGAGTCAGGTTGGAATTTTCCTAGATTCGGCAGTTAAAAAAATCTGTTTTTAGCCATTTTGAGGGTATAGAAAATCGTGTTTCCAATAAGCGGTCCTAATTTTTAAACTAATATGAACATTGTTTGAAATGTGTTTTCTTTTTCATTGATGCACAAACGTAAAGCGCGTTGAGATGTTTCTTCCAAATATAACTTGTTGCAGTGCGTTTCAAGCATAGGTAAGAGCCCTATATAGCAGGCGATACATGCTGCGTTTGACGTACGGAAACTTCCTGGCTTGTGCATCAATAACAATGTCACCTTTCTGCAGGGGGATAGTAAACTTGAGTGCAATATTTTGGTCGTTGCCTATCCTATGTGACTTTAAGCGGCAACATTACTATTTTAATTACGGAAAGTGCTCGGTAAAGTCCAGTTTTACGATTATAGATGGTATTTATTATGTCGCAGCAGTCTGAAAAACAGTTTTTTTTAAAACCATCTTGAGGTGCCTCGAACACACGTTTCTGAGCATGGTGCCTAGAAAACAAAAATAGAGAAGCAGAGTTTTAAATAGGTATCATTTTAGTAGCTTAAGATAGCTAACGTACGTTAAGTTGTATCTCTTAAAAATCACATTCTCCTAGTATGCTAAAGGTGTTTTATGTTCGGGAAGCCCAATTTTCGGAACAAATCCCTGGGCAAAGTATTACACCACACTGAGAAACTGGAGTTCTGCTACCTTGTGTTTCGTCAATGAGAAATAGCTTCAAGTAACCTGATTCAATACATATACAAGATGTATTTAAACCTTTTTCTGTTTACAACCGAGTTATGGAAACGAAAGAAGAATAAATGAATTACATTAATCTGTTATTTTAAGAGACGAATCAATATTTTACAGACACATTCAAATAATAATTTTCACTATTACTCTTTAAAACTCAAATACCACGTACAACTCCACAAGGAATGCAAGTGACTGCAAATAATTTTGCTCAAGTAGTAGGCCTACACGAAGCAGTTAAATACTGACTGGCAATTTCGTTCTGCGTTCTCGTGACAAGAATACGGGAAAACGTACGATTTAATTTCGTAGAGGCCGAGTTGTCTTAACATTAGTGTTTTTCTGCTGAAGTAGGACTACAGTTTACTTGACAGCTCGTGGAAGACATTTAGCAGGAGATAATATCGTGATTACGGAAGGACCCATTCATGAGTTTATGCCTATACACAATTGAATACTTGATCATTTGACTTTACTATTTCTTTACTTTAAGTGTTTCCTCAATACACGATGCAAACGTAAAGTTTTAAAACGATTGAACGAATTTTTAAACCGAAATAATGATTTGCCATAGTAGCATATCACGAAAATTTTCAAAAATAAGTCCAGTTATAAAAATATTATTAATTTATTATATAATATTTTGCAGAACAATAGTTACGCTATCTACTGAAGGTTCTTCCAGTTCATTTACAAATACTTCTTTAACACTATTTACAAGGTTTCCCGAGTAAGTTATATGTTTTTTTTAATGAATTCCCATTATTGCACGATGAAACAATACCCAGAAGTAAACGTTTTATCATTATGACATGCATACTTAGCTGGTTCTTTGCGAACGGCCATCTTGACTTTGAACTCAGGTTCTCGGTTTATCGGAAACGTATTACACTGTTAGAAAAAATGTCCATGAAATAAAAGGAAAAGCACAAGCAAAAAATTATCCAGAAATCTTCGTAAAACAACTGACACTCAGTTTTGCTTGGTAACGGAATCATCCGTAATATTACGGACAACCCGATTTTCTCACAAAAATAAACTTCTTTTGATTACTGGCATTCAATTTTCCAGTAATACCAAATACTCTCATTTGTTATGTTTTCTCGAAACCTTGGCACCCCATTTAGTACCCTGTGAAACTTTTCGAACTTTCCAGGACTCGAACCCACGTACTTGAGATTATCAGGCAGGCACTCTAACCAATGTATCACAGCGACAATATAGCTACTGAGCGAGTTCCACGCAGTTTGTAAGAGACCAACTATGTAAGAGACAATTTTTGTTTTGGACATCCTGATTTTTCAGGTCTTCGTCAGCACTATTACGAGAAAAAGATTTTACTGAATACAAATAAATAACTTTACAGGTGCATACCCGCTGACGCGAAATGCAGAGAAGAGGTGCGATTTTTTTTTCAGTTGTGATAAGTTCCACGCATGGCCGCCCGCTGCAGGCTAGGTGAAAAGAGGAGAATAGAAGATGTGTGTGGCCTCCTCGGAACACTTCAGTCACTTAACTGGGCTGTTCGGCCATTTGTTCAAGCGCGATACGAGTCCTTGACTGTATTGCTCGCCTCTCCGCATCTCTTCTCTTCGTTTCGCACCAATGTGCATGCACATTATTTCTAGGCGTCGTAGTTATTACTAATACCAGCATTTATTTTTTAAGAAACACAACAAAATATACTTTACAATTGTAGAAACATATTTCCATGAATTTAAGGAAAGTTACGGTCAAACATCCGTAAACTGGCAATACCGATGAATTTCCGTAAACAAAAATTTACGGTACCCACTTCCGTACACTTCAGCACTTTTCTGAAAATATTTCCGTGAATTTACGGAAATTTTTAACAGCGTAGCTGTGGCAACGCCACTGTGTACGACTCCATAAGAAGCCATGTATTGAAAGCTATTGTAAAGTCAAATGCTAAAGTTTTCAATTGTGTAACCTCCTTTAAGCGTAACAGATTTCACTCACCATAGGCCTAGATGTAATCATATCAAAGAGGCTACAGTTGGTAGCGCCGGTTTTTTATTTTGACGGATATGGTTAAATTTATTCGTCCTATGCCTCCCCCTCCCATTTCACACAGATCTTCAACATAAATTGATCCACTGATTTTTGGTGAAAATAATTTTTCACTTCTTTGTTTCAATGCCTTACGTGCACATTTACAGCACTGCTTCATAATCATTGGCAGTGATTCTGTATGCAGAGCCGAGACGTCTATCATTTGGCTGTGCCAATCAGAGCAAGGTTATTGCGACACAAAACGTCAGCGATTTGCGGGTAGACTCATAATACGTGTGAAAGTTACAGTCACTGAGCAATAAGCAGAGCTGCAGATGTGTTCGCAAGGTACCGACACAAGTTGGTGCAAAAGTTTTTTTCGCAAAAATCAGGGTCCCTCAATATACACAAACTACGTCACAAATAGATGATATCAGTGTCTTGGAATTACGACTTTCAATATAATGAGTTTAATAAGAGCTACAAATAGGCAAATACATTTTTAATAAGAAATCCTTACCAACCTAAATAATCAATACAACCATATAGTCCAACATGGTTTTGTAGCCCCATCCTAAGCTTCAGTGTGAGTAGTCTGTGTATCATTAGAGGGCAAGGTATACCATTCACCGCTAAAATCATCAGTTTAAAAGTGCAGGTGTTTCAACGCCAGTTTGCAAAAATCAAACTACAGCAATCCTAGACAAAAGTTATTGCCAACTTTCTAAGCAGCAAATTTTTTTTCCTCAAACGTATTTGTATTTCTGAATAACAATCTCTGACACGGATATCTTGTACATTTGAATGCGACGAAATAAGGCGCGCTTAAGAGGGATTGGTCCTTTTCATATCTGATTTACGACTTTTCTTAAAAATCAGTGATAGAGATTTGTTTTACTTTTTTCACTTTGACAAGGCATAGCTTATTGTTTCATTCACTTTTTAGAATCCATGTGGCATTGTTTCTGTTCCTTTTATTACCTCTGCAGTCGCTCCCATAAATAAAGCAATTGTTCATTGTCAGTTGTTTCCCATTACAAAATAATGAATATATTACGGTTCCAACGGTTTCAGAAAATCTATTAAGTTTTTATCTATCTACGCTCTGTCGTGACAAAAAATTTTGATACATCGACTGTAACAGAAGATAATGTGTAAAAACTGATAAATCCAAGGTGATAGCGATCAATACCCCCTAACAAATGTATCATTTTGGAAAAACATTTGCGCATAAATTTGTCAAGTATTATTGTCCTAAATAGCATTATTATCTTGTAGTATTTCCGTACTGTCATTCAGAAACGTGTTGAGTTCAGTTGAGGGTTTTAGCGTCACTTTAGAGACAGGAAGTTTTCGCGAAAAGGTTTTTGCCCCACTTTGTTTCAGTGCCTTACGTACACATCTGCAACACTGCTTCGTGGTCAATAATATGATGATTTAACTCCCATCGTCTAGGGTTATACCAGCAAATTAGTTTACAGATGTGTGGTGTCACTGTTAACTGCGTTCTGACTGGCATAGTCAAATTACAGACTATATATTGCCAATAACCACGTAGTAAAGCTGCAGATGTGTATGTAAAGCATTGAAACATAGTGAGGCAAACATCTATACGAACCGAAAAAAATTCGGTTCGTACCTATCACGCATTTTTAAAGGGATGGAATAAGGGAAAATGTTATTAAACCTTAGTTAACATAGTTAGGAAAATACACAATTTATTGCGATGTGGTAGAATTTTTTAATTAGCAAGTTAACAAATATTATTAACGCTATAATAAGGTACCCCTTGATTTTCGCGAAATGAATTTTGCAGCAACTTGTTTCAGTGTCTCATGTGTGCACCTGCAGCTGTGCTTCAAGGTTATTGGCAGCGTGTTGTTGTGCAGAGACGTCTTTCATTTGACAGCACCAATCATAACAAGGATATTGCGACACCACACGTCTGTGATTAGCTCGTAGAACACTAAGACATGTGAGAGTTCGAACATCCAACCACCAAGAAAGAAGCAGAGATGCAGATGCGTACATAAGGCACTGAAGCAAGTTGTTACAGAATTATTTTCGTGAAAATCAGGGGTCCCTAACTATAATTGAAAGTTAAATTCATGTCACTGGTTTAGCAGACGGTAGGGACGGGAAATTTTCGCAAATTAACGTAGTCACGTGTGACAAATAATGATTTTGCCGTTTTAATTGTGTTTTATGATGATTGCCTGAGTAACTAATGGTTTTTATTTTATTTTTGCAAGGAAAAAATATTTTGTGCCAGCTACAAAATATTTTGTGGTTATTTACCCAGCAATATTTATTTTGTGATCACTACAAAAATATTTTACTGACACCACTAATATATTGTGGTCACCACAACAAAATTTGTTGGATACTACAAATTAATTTTACAGGGAAGACATCCTACAAACATTTTCTTTCAGTGTACTATCAACAAGTGCCCGCCAAGTGTTTAATCACGGTTAGTGGTCGGTTCACTCTATAAGGAAATTTATTTATACATTTTGGCTGCAGCACGATTCAGTCCTCTACTCCTTGCATCAGTGACCCAGCACGCAGTCCACTAGACCACTTTTTACGATGTGCGAACGAAGTTTTACGCATGTCGGACGATAATATTCCCTTGCGTATTCGTGAAATTCTCCGTGAGTTTTACTATACATAGTGCAATAAATTTGGCATTTTCTAACAGGGATAATTTCACTGACGTTTAATTGGATTTTCATGCCAGTGCGACAACTTTACATTTTTCTGTTAAAAAAAATTTCACCTCCGCGTAAGGCAATTTTTCGTACTATTGCGATAATTTCGTCTTTTCCTGTTAGGAAAAGTTCGTTGTCGTGTAAGTGGATTTTTCGTACCAGCGAGGTATTTTACATTTTATCTAAGGGGAAATATTTATCTCAATCAATTTTGTGAATATTACCACACATTCGTTAGGAATTCATTTTCAGTGTGCGTAAGCGTATTGCAGGAGGATGGCCACAATAAACGTTGAATTATACTCTCAAGAGCGGGCTTAAAGTTTGTGTGCCAACCACACAAATTAATCGAGTACTTAGTATCTAGAAATCTGTACTTTTACAAGAATTCACGGAAAAAAATATTTTGCGGCTATTTACCCTTCAAAACTTACTTTGTCGTCGCTACAAAAATATTTTGTTATCACAGCTACAATATTGTGGTCACCAAAAATGTATTTTGTGTTCACAACAAAATGATTTTGCAGGTAACACTTCCTACAAAATTGTTCTTTCAGTGTATGTTCGCTCGACGTCCTTTATTGGCCTATAATGTTTTGGCCTACCGCAGAAATCGCTTCTAGCCAATATTTACAAATGTAACGGTAGAGTGACCAATATCGCGTAAATGGTTTCCACACGCAACTTTCGTCACGTTAAGGCAAGTGCCATAGCCATCTTTAATAGAAGGCCGCGGCCTTAGATCTTGCAACCCTTCACACAAGGGTCATTTAACACTTTTTTTTAGTTCTCCAAAGGCAATGACTGTACTGGATTTGTTATTCTGCCCCACATACCTGCGAATCAGGGTAAGCCACTGCCTTTGGAGAGCTTAAACAAGTGTTATATGACCCTTCCTAGCAGGGTTGTCAGATGTAAGACCGCGGCTTTCTTCTAAAGATGGTTATGGAAGTGCCCAATAAGTAGTCAAAGACCAGTGGAAAAACTGACACAAGCATAGAGATATTTTAAATCTAGTTTGTGCCTAAAATAAAACGCGAATTTTCAGGTCCCTAACTCTCAGATTTTACTCGGGTATATACCGGACAGTGGAGTCTAGGCTATTACCAAAGAAATTCGCGAATTTTACACGCCTCTACAAATGACAAAACATTTGTCAGTTAGGTACTGATGCTACAAGACGACTGTTGCGAATATTTAAACTGTTTAAAACTTTTTTTATTTACTATGGGAACGAATAGAATAAATGTTCAAGAATTGACTGCTCGAGGTGCTTGAATAAAAAAAAATGCTCGGTGGCACATCCCATTTTGCAGATTTTTTAAATTTAGAAACTTGTCACAAAAATGTTTGGTGTCGTTGCAATAAAAAGTGTACACTTTACAAAAAAAAGTATTTAATACATCTTCTTTTAATATACAATCAGTGTTCGTAAATATGTAGACATATTGCCGTGTTTCTGTAGGCCTACTTCCAAATTTATTTGTTAATTTTTAATAATTACTTGCAATAGAACAATGTAATATAACATCTAATGGTTTATTCCTGAGAGAAACAATTCATTTTAAACAGAGTTGCCTGCTGCCAGAAAATGATATTAATAATGCAAGACTCTGTAAAAAAAAATCACAAATAACGGTTTTTTTTTTTTTTGGATGGGGCATACCAGCGTAAACGAGCCACGATTTTATGGCGAAAAGATTTTTGCAACTGTCCTTCATGGTCAGTGATTGGATGTTTTAACACTCACTTGTCTTGGGTTTCGTCTGGCAAATCACAGGCGTACGCTGCCACAATTATCATACTCTGATTGGTGCAGTCAAATATGAGAGACTTGTCTAAACAAAGACACGCTGCCAATAACCATGAAGCACAGTTGCCGATTAGCACTTAAGACATTAAGGGTGCGGGTCACTTCTGTTTTCAACGTCTTTTTTAATTTTTATATTTCTACCAGATATTTTTAGTCTTACTTTATATATAAATTGTTATTAAATCTTAAACTTAAAAACAAAGTGGTGCAAAAATCTTCTCGCGACAAAATCGTGGCTCTAGGCATAAAAGTAACTAAAAATACATAGAAACGTTTTACATTGTAGTGAAAGTGAGGCGTGCGGCTAAGGAGAAGAAACGCACACACACTGTGCTTAAACATAATTAAAATATTTTTACTGTTAGTAAGGTGGTTGTGCAGGTGCTCTATGCGCTTTCACCGCACATAAATTCCCGTTGTCTTCGTAAATGCTACTCACTGCTAAGATGAATAAATTTGCAAGCAAGGCACATTTGATAGCCTTCTTCGTGGTACCGAGCAAACGACGCCACGACAGCGGAAGTGAAAATAATTGCACAATTGATTTACCACAGCGCTTACGACCTCGGTTTCAAACAGTTACCTGTCGCCAGGAGAAATGACTATACGATTATTGTTTCCTATAGCTACTTATGCGATCCGTTAAAATACGATTGCGGTCAAAATACATCGCATCCTCAGAACATCACACACACAGCTAACGCCAGAGACACGAAACATTTTACGAGTTTCTTTGACAAGCTTGTACTTAAACACATGCCGTTTTTAATTACCTTTTCAGTTTTAGTGAAGTTTATTGACACTACTGCAAAGCATTTAGGTCAGTAATTAGCATCTAGAGAAAAAAAACTGAAGTATTATGTTTCCTGACAATATATATTTTTTTTTTTTACGTTTCTTTTCAGCTAAACGTATCTGAATTTTTCTGTTGTCTATTAGAATAAATTTTTTTTGAAAAATTTTATGCATGCATTTGTAGTTTTTCGCAAGTAACAGGCTGATGATAAAAAAAGTAAAAATTCACAAATAATAGGGAATTCCTCACACAGCAAATGAAAATTTTTTGTCGGTAGAAGTAATAAAATTTAAACTTAATTTTAGCATTTTTTTATCGTACATATTACACGGAAATGAACACTGTAAATGAAAATATGTCAGGAGTAAGAATCGAACAACTACAGCTTACACCAGTAACTAAGTATGATAAACACAAAACCATTAAAGTTTCTTGTATAATGTTACTGCGCGTTCTTATCATACCTTTTTTTTTGTTTTGTACTTTCCATTAAACTTCAGTCTTCGACGCAGAAAGTTCTGTGCATGTGGTACGTATGCCTGACTATTTCGTAGAATGTTTACTGTATTCTTGATTAGTTTTTTAGAACGTTATGTTAGTATGTTATAATAATATCGCATCGTTAAAGGTGAGGTTAAGTGGCCTTTATGTCTCGTCGACAGCGAGGTAGTTAGAGACGGTGATACACAGCTTAGTAAAATGACAAGAGCTGGGAGAGGAGTCGGCCATGGCCTTTGTTAAGGAACCATCCCAGCATTCGTCTGGAGCGATTTCGGGAAACCACTGAAAACCGAAATCAGGATGGCCGGAGCCGGGATCGAACCCAGGTCTTCCCGAATGCGAAACCAGCGTGTTACCGTTGCGCTACCTCGCTTGGTCGCTCAGTTAAATGTGAATGATTAATAGTCTTGCAAATTTAGCGTTATTTTCTGTCAACCAGCTACACTTTAAACAATACACTGCACCTGGACGAACAAAATCTTTGATAACTATGCGGGGAGAGATGATGTTTTATGGGGGGAAAACTCTACTGTCTGCTGGGTTTCAACGTACGTTCAGCTTATCAAAATATTACTGTCTTTAGCTTGCGCGTAGAGTTGTTGCCCTATTTGACTGAGCCAATAAGAATACCGTAACTAATATTTGATGGATGTTATTGGCCTGCAGACAGCCGCGTCGTGTCGGACATATATCACTCAATCATATATGCTTAGAGATAATGGTATATCGCGAATTTTTTTTTGTGTCAACATAGCCTTGAAAATACTGACTCAACGTAGCTGTCTGCATACCAACAATAGGCATCACATATTACAATAGCAGGATTTTTATTGGCTCAGTTAAATAGGGCAAGAACTCTAAGCACAAACGTAAGTCGATCGTATTTTCATAAGCTGAGCGTACTGTGAAACCCAGCAAACAGCCAAGTTTTCCCGCGATGAACCATCATCTCTACATATGCTGCAAGAAAATACAATGTCATCAAGGGTATGTTGGCACAAAACATTTTTTCGATATACCATCATTAGAGATGATGGTTTATCGCGGGAAAACTTGACTATTTGCTAGGCTTCAACGTACGTTCAGCTTATCAAAAGATTACTGGCTTTTCCTTGTACGCGAAGCTACTGCCCTATTTGACTAAGCCAATAAGAATACCGCTATTTTAATATTTGATGCACGTTATTGGTCTATAGACAGCTACGTTGTGTCAGTGTT